>JALKBU010001492.1:0-10362 GCA_023091735.1 Trichomonas tenax
GAAGGCTCTGTTTCATTTTGTAACGGAGCAGGAATTTATTCTATATTTTTATTATCTTATGGAAACACAGGTATTCATTCATCGAACAGTAGCAACAATGATGTTTATTATGGTTCTGGATTCGAAACTTCTTCTCCATATCAAGAATTCGTTTGTAATTTCTCATCATTTTGTCACAATCACCAACAACTGACACATGTATTATATCATTTTAGTGGTACATTTCACGATTACATGTGTAATATTGTTGATAATCCATTCGATGGTAATCAATATTCATTGATTTATTTCCAATATTATGATAATAATTTAGGTCATCTTACAGTCGAAAACTGCACAATCATCGGTCCATATGGAAAATATGGACAAGGTAAAATATTTGTTGTTGCTCGTTCAGGAATAATCACCGTCAAAAACTGCAACATGGACAATCCTGAATTAGCGAACAATACTAATGTTGTAATAGATAATATTGAAAAAAGCACGAGAACGCAATCTATTGAACTATATTATGATCTTTTATGCCAAATACTTCAACGTGAACCAAATGCCGATACATACCAACATCAAAATTCATCTCGACTTAGAGTCATTTTTCATCTATTTTTAATTAGTTCTTTTTCGCGATCATAGTAACATTCTGCTAATAAAATCGAGCACAGCAATATCAAAATGAATTTGCTTGTAAAATTACCCGAATCCTGATGCCATTAGTTCGAAATGTATATAGTCATTGCTGATGCTTTCTTTACATGCATGAACCAAATCTAAAGTTAATATTAAAGACAAGATTTCTATGTCTAATGAGTGTTAGCTGCTTAATGCACGTGTTCATTACATCAAGGTAGCCATAAATTGTGCAATTCTCAGTTGGTAGGTTTTGGGTCAGATGTTTTCAATGCAATGATATTTTGATATTAGTAAAAATCCTCTCAATGATATTTTCATTTTATATATTATACGTATAGCATACCTCGTATATAATCTATAGATATACTCATAATTGTAGCAGCATCTTAGGTTGCTAATAAGCAATCCCATAAATAGAGACGGCTCGAATTTTGACAATCTGAGATGTGATTTTTTGTTTTCATTACAGTCAACCCAATGATTGATAAAAGACATAGACAATAGTTACAGTATATAATAGATACGGTATTGATTATAATAACATTAGTAGATAGATGAGTTATTAATGATATGAAAACGAAAATTTCGACAGACAAGTTTTCTCTGCAAACACAATTTTTTTTGACAAATTTGATTCTCATCGAATATTTGCTTTAACATTAATTACGGAGATGTGCCAATTACTTTCCTTAGGGACACAATGGATCCATAGTTGAAATGCTATATGTTCAAAACAGCATTTCAATTACAAATTTGAAAAATATGACCTAATTTTTTATTTTGATCTGGTACAGATATTATGAAGGAAAACAACGATATAATATATATAAATAAGATATATACTTATTGGATATTAACATTATATAAATTGTAGTTGATTGTGAACATAATATGAAATAATGACAAATGACGAAAGTGTTTTCACTTTTTTTTTGAAATTTCAGAAAAAAAATTCAGTTTCGCTTTTATAGAGTTATTCAAGTTGCACGGTCTTGATTTTTTATTTTGCGTTATAGATTCCGATTCAGAATCGTTCGGCCTATCTATGCATATACTTAAATTGATCTGTACTTTGCTATTGGTCATTATATTCAAGCAAGAAAAAAATTTGATACCCAAATTGTGCAAAAAAATGACGGATGTCAAAATTGTGATATTTGAGTGACTTATAATCGAAATAGAAACTTCAAACCATAGCTATAATGCTTAAATTTGATAGGGTTTATAAACTCATTCTCTATCTGTCTGTGCTAAACACGCCCTTGTACACCCTATAATATTATTTTGATTTAATTTGTCAAAATAAGCTTGTTTCGATCTGATTTGTAGTGACTGGGCTTGTTTACAAATTAAAATTGTGATCACAAGCTGCAAGCATCTGGTGCCACAACGCCACAAGGAGCACTACTTCCATGTATTGCGATGACTTCTGTTGTGTATTTGATGACCATGATATTTCTATCACTTTTACAATTTTCCCGCCAAATATTTTTGTTAACATATGTTCTTGCTTCGTATATAATATGTGTATATATTTTGAAAATAAATTACTGAATTAAAATAGCTCTAAGTCTCTATTTCAATGAAAAAATGCAACAAAAGTATTTATGATTAAAAAAATCAAATAATCTTTTGTTAAAAAGGGTGAGATAAAGCTGAATGCGATGATGATAATATGATGGCTTATCACCTGCATATGTATCCTATTAAATATCAATACCCAATCTGTTCATTTTTAGTAATCCTGATTTTATCTCGTTATTATTCACTTGATTTGTCCATTCTCAACGCAGACAAATCAGTGTCTACTAAATGTTGGACTTACAGGATAAAAATGTGTTGCTTTTTATTCGCAAAATATTTAATCTTAATTTGCAACCCTTACTTTTCATCCACACAGCATGCAAACAACATGAGTAATGATAATCAGTCAATTAACATCAAAATAAATCAAGATATTTTTTTGATATAATATTGAATAATATATTTTTCATGCTTTATATATCCACAGCATTTTAGATGGGAAAATTTTTCATTTGCCACCAAAATTAGACCTTAAATATTCATACTGGTGGAGAAAAATCGAGATGTTTGAGTAGGCGTAGAAAATTCAGTGACGCCTTGGTATTTTCATCTTCAGATTCCGTCAATTACACCGTAAGGTTGTTTACAATTATCTTAAGGCTGAGGCAGAAGTTGATTTAACTGTCTAACTTACACATAATATAATAATACTATATATTGCTTGCCTGTTTGTTAAATTAACATGATTTGATCTAAAATATACCGCTTTTTGTTTTCACACATCTCGGTTTTCTTCAAAAAAAATTAATAATATAAAATTATTTGAAATTTCGAATAATGAAGATGAATATATTACTAACACTTCTGAAAGGCTTTATAGTTCTCTCGTTCATATTATTCAATATTTAAATCAATGATTTAGAACCTTAAAGTATGTGTGATAAGGTTAAATAACCTTCAATAGAGACAGAAATCAAAAATGCCATCATGAATCTTTTTGAGATTCGTAATGGCTATTTTGATGTCAAACAAACAGTTTTTAAAGAAAGCCAGTCCTCGTGTGGAATCGTTTATGCTAGAAAATCAAACTGTCAGCTAAATTTAAATTCTGTAATATTTTATAAATTATATTCTGTCTTATCAGTATCCTTTTTAGACACAAACTATGCCCCTTCATGCTTTTTCCATGAGGGATCGTATTTCTTTAGCTTTAATATTTTAATCAAATCTTGTACAGGTATTGCAAGATCAATTGCAGTATCATCTGTACCTTCTAATGATATAAATCGACAACAAACGAATTACTCAACAATTTCAAGTGTTTCGGTTTCCAATGATTGTTTGTTTATTTGTTGTAATGGAAATATTCATTATAATTCTATTAATGGATCTGATTTAAAAGCTGCTTCAATATGTGCTCCTCATGCAGGATATAATTTTTATAATCTGTATCAATCTTTTTGTTGCTTCCAGAACATGACAGGAGCCGATGTTTTTAATCACAATGTACCAATAGATCCAAATACAGTAAAAATTGAAGCGGTTGTTCTTATCAATAACCATCCATCAAGGTATATTTGCAGCAGCCAAAGTCTTATCAAAGCATATAACTGCATATTATTTGGTAATGATAGAATGGCTGTAGATAAAATTAATTTCATTGATAGTTTTTACGATAAATTATTAAATGGAGGATCCTCACAAGGATGCCAAATCATTATTTCACTTCCACAGATAACAGTTTGTGGAGCATTCTTGAAGAATGCATATCAAAACATTATAAATTGCAACTCAATTATTATTAATCATAAAATATTCTCTATGTTTTTACTGCTCCAACAATCATTTATTGATCAATGATATTTCAGAAATAATTAAATCAATGACAATATTTAAACAAAATAATTGCACAGTTGGAACACAAGTTATGGGCAGCACCGTTGTATGCATTGCCATAAAACATTGTCCATACATCAGATGGTGTAATGTCACTATGATATGCAAGCTCTTGGTTCAAAAAGAAGAACCTCAAAAATTAAGACACCCCAGCTGATTTTTACTGTGAGAAATTATTTTTTATCTCATATTTTGGCAGGTAAAAATCTTAAAAAAATAGTGAGCACGGGATAAATATGTCCATATGGTTCAAATTTACTCTAAATATTTCGAACTAGAAACAAAACCTTAAATTTTAACGAGGGTGAGCTCCATGTGATTTTTTATCATGTAAAGTTTATTATCTGACATGTAAATTCGTGTATTTTGACTTGAAAATAAGCGGATAAAAAAGCAAGCATCCTATTTTCCATTATTTTTGAATTCATCATAGAATGTAAATCCATATTTTTTAATCAAAATCGATTAAAATTGCAATATTAATCACAATTCGCACCGAACTTCAAAATATTTATGAAAAATGAACACTACATCACATTTCATAGCCAAAAACGCAAATTTCGAAGCCACTTTTTGGAGAAGAAATCAAAAACTATGGCTGTGGGAACAACTTTTTGGATCTTTGGATCTATTATTTTCTCGACGTCGTTGATTTCACTCAACAAAATCCTGAAACAGAGCTTTAACTTCAACTATCCAATCACGCTTTCTCTCTTCCATTTCATATGCACTTGGCTTTTGCTTGAAGTTATGTGCAGAATGAGGCTGTTTGAGAGGGCTACAACAGTCCCTCAATACGCCAGATGGATTAACGCCTTCGTAAACGTCTCTGGAATTGTTTTCATGAACTTTAATCTTTGGTGCAACTCAATTGGATTCTATCAGCTCTCAAAACTATGCTGCATCCCTGTTATCGTTCTCGCGAACTACTTTTTTTACAACAAAAAGACTCCTTTCCGCACATTGTGCACATTAGGCGTTCTTCTTGTTGGAATTGGACTTTTCTCAGTCAACGATGTCAGCATCAACCTTAAGGGATCAATTTTGGCTGCTATTGCCGTCTGTTTCACAACAGCATCACAGATGAGCACAAATATCTACTCAAACCAGTTCCAATGCTTTGGATCTGCTATGCAGCACATCACTGCGATCCCAATGATCGTCTTTGCAGCAATTGCTTGCCTCATTCTTGAAGCTTTCGGTGATAATTCTTTCGTCTATCATTCTTACCAAGTTCAAGAAGTCTGCATCGCTATTCTCACCGGCATTCTCGCCGTCGGTGCCAACATCGCTGCTTTCGCTTTGATTGGAAAGACATCTGCTGTCACATATCAAGTTGTCGGTCACGCAAAGACAATTCTCATTTTCACGATCGGTCTCGTTTTCTTGGACTCCAATGATGGTGCTACACCGGAGCAGACGTTCAAGAAGATCCTTGGCTTGTTGCTCGGCCTTGGCGGAACGATCACTTACACAGTCTTCGAGCTCGATGATAAGAGGAAGGAAAGAGAAGCTAAGGAAATCACAAAGACTCAAAACGATGCCAATCACATGGATAGACTCATCAGCGAAGATGGACAGAATCCAATTGACAAGAATAACTTCGAACAGGTTGAATCTGATTCAGATAATAACAATTAATCTAATTGTAAATTTTATAATTTAAATTCTTTTATGTCCAGTCTAAAATATCTAGTTTTACAAAATACAATTTTATTAAATAAATACAAACATTTCATGAAATCATCTTCTTGGCGTTGCAGTATATAATTTCTTGTTGAGAATTTGCTTCTGTAAGTGTTGATGAGGAGTTTGTCGATCATTGATATCCGGTGTCTTTATGAAATTGTGGCGAGTGTGAGAAAGCTCTGATGTGACTCGCTTCTTCTGTACTCTGACATGATTTAAGTTATCTTTCATAATCTGGATCGCTCTTTCTGCTTTAGCAACTTCTTCTTCGGCATCTTGAATCAATTGTGTTTCTTCCCTCTTCCAATATAATCTTCGTGAAGCGATGTTCTTTTTATATGCAGTGTTGCAAGATTCGATTCTTTGATCGATATTTTGCATCCATCTTCTCATAATATCTCTGTTCTCGGTCGCTTGCATAATATCAGCTCTATCCTTCATTACAGCGGCTTTGTCGAAATCGCGCAATTTAACTAAATATTCTTGCTTCTTTCTCAAGTCTAATAAAAAATTCGAATATTTCGCTATTGATGGTGGAGGAGGCTGTTCCCTCAAGGATTCCAATTCTTTAATGTCATTGTCATGTTTTGTCTCCATATATTTAAACTCTTTCACAGCACTTTCACGAAACGCTCGATAAACTTTTTCCCATTTTTGTTTCGCTTCATTTAACTCTTTTTCCGCTTTCTCGATTTGCTGTGATGTGTTATCATCCGCCTTTTGCTGTATCTCACGCACAGAATACAATTGGTTCATTTGTGAAAGCTTTTTCACGTATAATTCGGCGCGATCTGCAGCAAGATAATTTGTTTCGGCGATATATGACTGTCTTTTTTGTTTCATTCCTTCTATGAGTTCTGCTGCTTCCTCTGAGGTGTATTTTTTAACGTGATCTGTCGATAAAATATATTCTAATTCATTTTCGAGTGTTTCGTCTGTATAACAACGCTTTTTCGTTTTGGTTGATTGTTCTGTGGACTTTGGTGATTCCGCAATTGACGATTTTCGGACAGAATTTATTAGGTAATTTTCGAAAAACTCCAATTGCTTAACAATCTCTTCCTCGTTCTGAAACTCGTATCTGCTTTTCATTTTCTGCACCGCTGGAAGCAAATAGTCGAATAAAAGAGGATCAATGAATATTATATCGACTCCAGAAAGCATTGCGCGGACGATACTCTCGGCTTTGGACTTTGTGGGGTAAGTGTAGACATAACTGTCGGATTTTCTTCGCCCTGATGAAGACTGAGACCTTCCTGAAATCATTTTTTTAAAAAAAAAAAACGAAAATTTTGCGATTTGGATTTAACTGTAAATTTAGATTAAACACTATATGTTGATCGGTTTTATCATGTTTTTTATCAAAGAATGTATTAAATCAAAGCTAATCCATCATCAAAACCTATATTTTGTTGCATGTTATATTCCACTATCGTATGATTAATATATTTATGAATTAATTTTGGTTAAAATGTGAACCAGTCAATGATGATATTGAAATTATGACAATACTCAATCGTTGTTTTCCTGCGTAAATATTAAAAACTCTTTCTAACAGCATTTTATATTATATTTCAATAGTATTCAATAGATTTTAATGTATATAGATCGATATGGAATATGAACAATATATCCGAGGAAATAGTTTTGTATTTTATATATGCATGGAGATTTTATCATTTATGGGTGATATGTTTAATGTTTATTTGATTTTACATGCCATATTTTATCGTTCTGTCACATTTCAAAAATAAAAATGTAATGAAGAGAATTATTTCTATCGAAATTCGATCGAATTATTCCACTCTGACAATGCTCCACTCGATGTATGGCTTAAATACTATGGCACAAACTTCGCTGGGACATCGACAACCTGCAAAAACTGCAATGTCTCATTAACTAACAACGAAGCATATGCATACGAATGTCACTTCATTGGAATTGATAACTGTGCAATAAATTTTGAACAAGATGGAATCAAATTCCTTCATTCAAACTGTTTTTTCAAAAACTGCGTTCGAAGTTCAGGCGATGGTGCTGGAATTTATTTCGATTGTAAAAGTTCAATTATCCAACGCCGCTTCTGTACAATTGGATGTGTTTCTATTAACGGTTATGGTTCACATTCATATTGTTATCTGAAATCAAATGTTTCTCTTCCGAACATTGTTATTGAAGGCTCTGTTTCATTTTGTAACGCAACATTAATTTATTCTATATTTTCTTTATATTATGGAAACACAGGTTTTCATTCATCGAACAGTAGCAACAATGATGTTTTTCATGGTTCTGGATTCGAAACTGTTGGTCCATATCAAGAATTCGTTTGTAATTTCTCATCATTTTGTCACAATCACCAACAAAGGACACATGTATTATATCATTTTAGTGGTATATTTCACGATTACATGTGTAATATTGTTGATAATCCATTCGATGGCAATCAATATTCATTGATTTTTTTATATTATTATAATAATTTAGGCATTCTTACAGTCGAAAACTGCACAATCATTGGTCCATATGGAAAATATGGACAAGGTAAAATATTTTCTGTTTATAGTTCAGGAACAATCACCGTCAAAAACTGCAACATGGACAATCCTGCATTAGCGATCAATACTAATGTTGTAATAGATAATATTGAAAGTAACACTATCACAAAAAAACTTAGTTTCTATTCTACGATCGAATGTCATGCAGACATTGCAATTGATGATTTCGAAAACCATTCAATTCAATGCCAATGTAACAAAGGCGATGCAACATGCAATGCTCAAAATCAAGCCAAAATGAACACATTTTATATGATAATCTTCATGAATTCAATCATGCGAAAGTAATAATTAAAAAATCTCCAATTTCGTGATTTTAATGAAATCCTTCAAAGCAGACCGATATTGCAAAAATGATTTAAATTTTCGCGCATGATAGTAGCTTAATCAGTATAGCAAAAAAATGAGAGGGTGTTCATAAAAATGCTAAAATTTTAACAAAAAAAATTAGAACACCACTCTTAGAGGCATTACATTCATGAATCGTTCAAAAATTGTTAAAATATAGAAATGTGCGAGGTATTTTGGCAGAACTTCTAACGCCATTTCTTGCCTATGAGTTGATATTCATATCGACAAATGGCTGAATTCCAGAATTGGGAATGATTTCTTTCAGTTTTGTCCTTGCCACCAATTTTATAGGCTTTTTCACAATTTTAATCATGAATTATTTTCGATACATCTAATTCTTTATATTTCTCGAAGCTATGTTGTTCCTTTCATATGCAATTCTGATTAAATTTCTCATATATTGCTTGAATATAGTGACCAATAGCAAAGTACAGATCAATTTAAGCATATGCATAGATAGGCCGAACGATTCTGAATCGGAATCTATAGAGCAAAATAAAAAATCAAGACCGTGTAACTTGAATAACTCTATAAAAGCAAAACTGAATTTTTTTGTGAAATTTCAAAAAAAGTGAAAACACTTTCATCATTTGTCATGATGTCATATTGTGTTCACAATCAACTACAATTTATATAATGTTAATATCCAATCAGTATATATCTTATTTATATATATTATATCGTTGTTTTCCTTCATAATATCTGTACCAGATCAAAATAAAAAATTACGTCATATTTTTCAAATTTGTAATTGAAATGCTGTTTTGACCATATAAATCAAAATTGACTTCATTCAATTGCAGAAAGTAATAGACCATCAACTATAGATCTGTTATGTCCCTAAGGAAAGTAATTGGCACATCTCAGTAATTAATGTAAAAGCAAATATTCGATAGGAATCAAATTTTTGTCAAAATAATTGTGTTTGCGGAGAAAACATGTCTTTGGAGTTTTCATTTTCCATTAAAAATAAAATATTGTGTTGAACGATTTAAAAATTTATTAGGTATCATCAACATTATAGAACCAATAGAAATGGGTCAAGTCAATTATAATGAGAATGGACCAAGTTTCTTTATGATAAAATGTGATAAATTAAACTCACCAATAAGATTTTCACACCAAACAACTGACCAAAACATTTATCCAGCAATTACAAATGCTGTTAGTTTAAATTTAAATAATTTTTCATTATCATTTCCGTTCCAACTTCAGGAGAATTCATTTATTTTATCATCAAAAGATTTGGTTGGTTTAAAGTTTAGTATTTTTGATATTAATGGTGAAAATGTGGAGCTCATGAATGAAATATTATAGACATTTCAGATTGAAAAATAGCAAATGAAGTAATGAGCGATGAAATCAGTGGGAAAATCAGTGAAATGTTGTTGTTGTCATAAAATATTTTCGGAAAAGAGGTCTAAAAGTAATTTTCTAAATTTATGGATTTAGGTTCAGCTTTTACACTCATGATTTCATTAATAATGTCATTATTTTTTAATGTCGCACTTGTTTTAAGTACCCACCCGAATTAGAGTACTTCCTATTTTTATCATTAATATGTTAAATGGGACTGGGACAAAATAGAATAACGTGCTTTTCTGACATGTAAATTATGTTTGACATATAGAGTCAGAATGTCAAATATAAAGGAAAGTGACGTTTTTGCGCGGGAAAAATGGAAAAGTGTCAATAGGTTGAAATGGATTGAACTCAA
>JALKBU010001493.1:0-10356 GCA_023091735.1 Trichomonas tenax
TTATTCGTTACTGATTCATAAATGGTTACATTTTCTTTTTCTACTGGTTCAGTAACTTGCTCTTCATTAACTACGGCACGCAACCGTTGGTTGCAACCCGAAGGGCTCTGTGCCTCAGGGCTGAAAGTCCGTTCTACAGGTTTCGATTCAGTTGACGTATTAGTTAATGGAATCTTTCTCTTACGAACTTGAATTTTACCGTTTTTATCAGTCATTACATAATATAATGGATGTTGTATTCCTGTTGCATCATTAATGATTATTGAATTTCTCTCTGATCTGCTTAAGCTCATGGTTTAATTAGTATTAAAAAATAATATTTTAAATTTTTATCCAATATAAAACTATGACAGACTTCGAAACTTTGAAAGCGACATTAAAGGAAGAAATATTAAAGGAGCTTAGCTCCAAGACCGAAGGTCACGAACTCAAAACAAGAAAGAATGAAAAAGATGTTGAAGGAGCAACGGAGGAAAAACCAGTTAAACCTAAACGTAAGTGTACAGAAAAACAATTAGCAGCACTTGCTGCAGGAAGACAGAAGAATCCGAGATGGATCGCAAAAAGAATGAAGGAAGAAGAAGAAAAGAAGAAGCAGGAAGAGAAGAAATCAGAATAACCACTAAAATTATTTTTCATAAATTCCTTTCGCTATCTTTTTTTAGTTAGTTAGTTAGTTAGTCATAAATTATTTATCTAATTAGTAAATAAATTTCTTTCATTTTCACTAAAATTATTTTTCAAAATTTCTTACCCCACAAATCCTTTTGCTATCTTTTTTTAGTTAGTTAGTTAGTTTGTCATAAATTATTTTTCTAATTTCTGAATAAATTTCTCTCATAACCACTAAAATTAATTTTCAAAATTTCTTACTTCATAAATTCCTTGCCGCTTTGCGGCTAAACCCCGTAGGGTTTTCGCTTTCTTTTCTTAGTTTGTCATAAATTATTTTCAAAACTGAATACATTTTATAAAGTCAGGAATTCCAAAATAAAATTAACGTTAGTTTTGTAAGTAATTCAAAAATTTATTTTCTATATGGGGGGACCTAACTTGTAAAACTAACTCTGTCGTAAATATATTTAATTAGATGTTCGCGGAAGTCACGGCGCAGTCGTGACGGATGCGAACATCTATTTACTAACTACAGGTTCAGGTACTGATTACATGCCTCCATACATTACTGTTTACACGTGGTATAGGGTTTATTAAACCCAAATACATTTTATAAAGTCAGGAATTCCAAAATAAAATTAACGTTAATTTTGTAAGTAATTCAAAAATTTATTTTTTACAGGATGGCACTAACTTGTAAAACTAATTCTGTCGTAAATATTAGTATTAATAAATCATTATTTTTATAATTTGTGGTTTCAGTAATTACTTAAAAAGATGTTCACAGAACTCGTGGGTTATTTTTAAAACTGATTAGATTTTATAAAGTCATAATTTTTAAAATAAAATTAACGTTAATTTGTAAGTAATTCAAAAATTTATTTTCTATATGGGGGACTAACTTGTAAAACTAATTCTGTCGTAAATATATTTAAATAGATGTTCGTGGAAGCCACGGCGCAGTCGTGGATTACGCGAACATCTAATTACTAACTAAGACTGTTATGCCGAATACGTGTTATTTGCTAAACAAAACGGATTTTGCATTTGTGCTTCAAATACTTTCGGTGCAAAGATAAGAGATTTTGTTTTGCACAAAAAGAAGAAGATTGACGGAAAAGCAGAATGGGTTTATATTATTAAAGAGTGAATTTAAACCATTTATTTTTCCCGTTAATTTAAAACGCGAACAAAGTGCCGAACCCGTAGTGCATGACCGTACATCAATTTTAACCCTTTTCCCCTCATTTCCACACAAGATTTACCCCCAAAACATCAATTTTCATGCATAAACGACCAAAAACTCATGGTTCCGCCTGCTCCATGTTGGTTCCATGCTTCTATTTTGTCGATTTTAGGGAAAATACCCGGAAAATGCTTATTTACTCCCGTAAATCCTCAAAATTCGACCTTATTCCTTATAGTTCCAGGTTCCAGTTCCAGGTTAAGTATAATATCATTTTAAAAAAATCAAATTTTGGTTCAGCTTTTTCTGATCAGCTTTTTCTAAAAATATACGTATTATATAAAATGATTTTAAATCAATCATGGAACCCGGAAACCCGGAACCTTAATGAAAACACTCGAAAAATGCTTATTTACTCCCGTAAATCCTCAAATCCACACCTCATTTACTCGAGTAAATCCCTAAAAATCAAACAATTTCACTAAAATTCAAATTTTGGTTTAGCTTTTTCAGAAATGACCAAAAACTCACAAAAAATGCTTATTTACTCCCGTTTCTTCAAGGTTCCACCATTAGTTTTTGGTCATTTCTTCAAGGTTCCACTCCTCATTTACTCCCGTAAACTCTCAAAATTTGAAGTTTTTTCTTAATTTTAAAAGCTGAACCAAAATTCCACAAATGCGTTAAACATGCCGAATATGTTTTGAAGTCATTAAAACCATTAACATTTTTACGTAAAGGCGTCATCTTTCCATCCCGAAGCGAGCAAAGCGAAGCGGCAAGGACTCATTTGTGTGTGTGTAACGTCCGCATGTCTTGTTTTACTGAACACATCAACTTTTTTAACCGTTTCAGTTGTTCCACAATTCGATATTACGTATGATTCGAAGATTGCATTATCAGTAGAATATACAGATCTACTATTAGCAAGGATTTGATATGATCCTGAGAAATAAATTGTGTCATCACATCCGAGCCATAAAGCGGGGTTATTTGTGTTTGGAATAGTTGAAGCATCAACTTTTGTAGCAAGTTTATAAGTTCCTTTATAAGTAAATAATAGATTAGTATTATATAAATCAATCACATTTTCTCTCTTAGGGCTAATATTAAATGTTGTATAAGAATTATCATTAATGTCTTTCGGTGATGCTGGATCTTTTGATGGAACATAACGTCTATTAGTATCACCAACCTGAATCGCATTATCTATTATATCAAAGTAACTTCTTATTTGATGATAGTGCTCAGCTGGTGTGAATTCGTTTAGTTGTTCGTTCTCCATTTTTATTAAAGATAAAAAAATAATATTTAATGTAAAACTCTTACTCTTCTTCTTAATGGAGTTCTCGACTGAGTAATAATTTTTTCTTTTTCTACTTGTTCAGAAATGTTAGAAACAAATTGCTTATTCTCTTCGGTTTCCTTTTGACGTTCAACTGGGTTTTATTTAAATCATTTGATTCAGTACTGCGTTCAAGAACTTCTAACATTTTCTCAAGAAGTTTCTTATTTGTTACTGATTCATAAATTGAAGTATTAACTTGCTCTTCTTTATTTGGTTTATTAACGTCGGCACTATGTGCCTTAGGGCTCAAAGCCCGTTCTTCCGTCTTTTCTTCCTTTGGTGAAGTCAATGGAACCTTTCTTTTACGAACTTGAATTTTACCGTTTTTATCAGTCATTACATAATATAATGGATGTTGTATTCCTGTTGCATCATTAATGATTATTGAATTTCTCTCTGATCTGCTTAAGCTCATGATTTAATTGGTATTAAAAATATTATTTTTAAATTTTTATCCAATATAAAACTATGACAGACTTCGAAACTCTGAAATCGACATTAAAGGAAGAAATATTAAATGAACTCAAAGCAACAACGAAAACAAGAAAGTCTAAAAAGACTGAACAACGAGCTGAAAGCCCTAAGGCACGAAGTTCCAAAGCTGATGAAGGACTTACATCCTTAGAAAATAAACCAGTTAAGCCTAAACGTAAGTGTACAGAAAAACAATTAGCAGCACTTGCTGCAGGACGACAGAAGAATCCGAGGTGGATCGCAAAAAGAATGAAGGAAGAAGAAAAGAAGAAAGAAGAACAGGCTAAAGCCCTTGAGGGACAAAGTCCCAAAGAAAAGAAAAAGCAGGAAGAAGAAAAGAAATCAGAATAACCACTAAAATTATTTTTCAAATTTCTGAACTCATAAATCCTAATCTTGACTTATAAAGTAACGTAAAACATCAAATTTAAACATTTTCCACTAAATTTTTTTTTCAAATTTCCTACCCCCCAATTCCTTTCGCTTTCTTTTCTTAGTTAGTTAGTTAGTCAAAAATTATTTCAAAAACTGAATAAATTGTATAAAGTCAAGAGTTTCAAAATCAATTTTAACGTTAATTTTGAAAGCAATGAAAAATTTATTCTCTATATGTGGGGACCCTAGCTTGTAAAACTAACTCTGATGTGTAAATATATATCATTAATTAATATTGTTTTTATAATTTGTGAACTTCAGTAATTATATAAAAAGATGTTCGCAGAACTCGTGGCGAAGCTACGAGGGATGCGAACATCTTATTACTAACTGCTTTTCTTTATTAAGTATGTCTTTTGCTTGCGAATACCAGTAGGTTATATATTTATCTGTATATGGCAATGGAAGATATGGCTCATACCTTGATATAGCATGTCCTGCTTTTAAATAATCATAAAGGATATCTGTAACTTTATCACCTTTTGGCAATTTTTTATATATTTTTTCTGGTTTCCAAGAATTTATTCAATTATCCAAAAAACTTTTTCCCTTAAACCAATTCCAGCCCTTTCATACTTCTGACCTTTCCTAATGATTTTATCTTTGTCCTTCCATGTTCCATCTTCTTTTTTATAATTATAACTCTGAAAATATCGATTGGCTCCCAAATCTATATTGACCTTCATGGTATATGCTATCTCTGGACCTAATTCCTTTTTTGCTCTATCATTTATTGCTCTATCCTCTGGAGATAAATGGTCTGTGAATCGTTTTTTCAGTTTTACTCTTCTCTCTTCTATGCTCAACATTTAATACCTTTTAAAAATAATTTTAAAATCGAGCCATGTGATTAGTAATAGCGCTTATCCACGGCGAATCACTTAGAACTCTCACTCTCTTTACATATAATTTTGGATTTGCCATGAAATTACTACCGCCTGTATTTGGATTATATAAGCTTTGGTCCATTTCAGGCTTTTCATCCTTCTTTTCTTCCTTGATTTCTTTGCCTCGTAAAGTATCTGTAAAATTATTAATTTGTTTCGTCCATGCGCTATCTTTTCCTAAGAAGTATTCAGCACCTTTCCCTGCTAAAGAACCTATTGAGATAATTACAGCATGTGCACCTGGTGCAGACATGCCGACAAGATTTCCAATATGACCGAATGTTTCACCTGTATTACTCTTTCCGAATTTCCAAGTATCCTTGACTAAGTTGGTGGAACCATTCCATGTGTGTGAAGCACTTTTCCCGATACTTTTAAGTCCCCAGGCAAAACCTCTCCAAATCGCATTCCAAATTCCCATTTAAATATTTTAAAATAATGTCTTCTTTCCCTGTTTTACTTCTTTAAAGTCTACTATACCTACGACTATGTGTATTTTCATATACGACCGAGGAAAAGGGAGATTTTTGTATTGTTCCCATAACTCTTGTCAGTCTTGTGTAACTCCTGATTGCTCTATCATTGTCTCTAAATCACCCATAGAATAGCCCTGGAAAATTACGAAGTCAGTGCATAATCTCTTTATGTTCAAAGCAATGTGTCGCCATGTTTGGCACATTATGACAACAATGTAATTGTAATGTCTGTCTTTAGTAATGAAATTCGCTAATGGGGAATCAGGTTTGTTCAATAATGCATGACCACCATAGTCATCTAGAACTAATATAGTATTACTAGGGTATTTAGTGAAAGTATATTTATTAAGCTTTCGAATGATGGAAGCTGCACTAGCTAAAATTCCAGATTATATGATTCAAAAAATGGGCAAATTCATGATGTTTTCCAACATCAATTTAACGTCCGAGATACTTTCAAAAATAATGTACAACACCGTATCCTACCTTTTATGAAATCAAAATGTTATCCAACCAAACAAAAGGTTGCATAAAAGTGACGTTTCTATTAATCATGACCTCTTTCACTGACTTGCTGTTCAAAGCAGTCGGGGATGTCGAAATCCCAGAGTGTTTTAGATTCCCCATTGATGTGATGCGGTCTCTAACACAAAATCAACTGGAAAAGGAACAAATTCAGCAAATCTTCTCCGAAATGTGTGATAAACAGAAAGAAACTACCATTAATCTTGCATCTATTGGGTTTATCATAGACTGTGCTTCACTTATACGTCCAAAGTTCATTTTTGAACTTTCAAGTTTTTTCAAAATGGTTCATGAACATCAAAACTTTTATTATACACCTCGAAATGAAGACCTCAAGATTGTGCTCAATAGTTTAGGTTTCGAATTTGCAACATATAGCAGTGCAAGTACATCTGATATCATTAACATTTCTCCACAAGGAACCGTTTTGCATTCAGTTGCATGGGACAAACTTGAAGATCTCCAATCTGAGGCAAATAAAGAAACTTTTGATGTTCATCAAAAACATAATGGATTATCATTGATTGATGCAGCATGTAAATATGGATCGGAAAAATGTTTTGAATATCTCAAATTGATGGGAAGCACTATCACGGATAAAACATTTGTTTATGCCGTTGAAGGAGGTAACCAAAGCATTGTCATGTCTTTATATAATGACGGCCATACAATATCGGATAAAGATTTAGCCGCCGCAATTACTTATCATCACAATGACATTTTCAATTGGCTTCTGGAACAAAAAGGATCAATCGGAAGGATGAATGCTGCGAAGAGCTTTTATTTTGGGAACTTCGAAGGCTTTTTATTTCTTATTGGAAATGAGAAATATATTGAATTAGAGTTTTCTCAAACTCATTTGGTCTCCATTGTGATATGATATCAATCATTCACATTTTATCGTCATTATGATATAGAACACCATTATCAATTGCAATTGAAATGAAATCACTTGAAATTGTTCAATATCTAGTTGAACATGGAGCTGATGTCAATATGACATTAATCCTTCATTCACATTTTATCATCCTTATTATATAGAATCAATCATTCACATTTTATCATTATTATGATATTACATCATTCATTCACATTTTATCATCATTATGATATAGATCCCCATTATCAATTGCAATTGAAATGAAATCACTTGAAATTGTTCAATATCTAGTTGAACATGGAGCTGATGTCAATATGACATTAATCCTTCATTCACATTTTATCATCATTATTATATAGAATCAATCATTCACATTTTA
This sequence comes from Trichomonas tenax, assembly GCA_023091735.1. NCBI lineage: Eukaryota > Parabasalia > Trichomonadida > Trichomonadidae > Trichomonas > Trichomonas tenax. The sequence goes on from JALKBU010001493.1 coordinate 7,206, forward strand.
TCATCATTATGAAATTACATCAATTATTCACATTTTATCATCATTATGAAATTATATCAATTATTCACATTTTATCATCATTATGAAATTACATCAATTATTCACATTTTATCATCATTATGAAATTACATTAATTATTCACATTTTATCATCATTATGATATAACATCATTCATTCACATTTTATCATCATTATGATATGACATCAATCATTCACATTTTATCATCATTATGATATGGAATCATTCATTCACATTTTATCATCATTATGATATGACATCATTCATTCACATTTTATCATCATTATGATATGACATCATTCATTCACATTTTATCATCATTATGATATAAATCCCCATTATCAATTGCAATTGAAATGAAATCACTTGAAATTGTTCAATATCTAGTTGAACATGGAGCTGATGTCAATATGACATTAATCCTTCATTCACATTTTATCATCATTATTATATAGAATCAATCATTCACATTTTATCATCATTATGATATTACATCAATTATTCACATTTTATCATCATTATTATATAAAATCAATTATTCACATTTTATCATCATTATTATATAAAATCAATCATTCACATTTTATCATCATTATGAAATTACATCAATTATTCACATTTTATCATCATTATGAAATTACATCAATTATTCACATTTTATCATCATTATGATATAACATCATTCATTCACATTTTATCATCATTATGATATGACATCATTCATTCACATTTTATCATCATTATGATATGACATCATTCATTCACATTTTATCATCATTATGATATAAATCCCCATTATCAATTGCAATTGAAATGAAATCATTTGAAATTGTTCAATATCTAGTTGAACATGGAGCTGATGTCAATATGACATTAATCCTTCATTCACATTTTATCATTATTATGATATAGAATCAATCATTCACATTTTATCATCATTATGATATTACATCAATTATTCACATTTTATCATCATTATGATATGGAATCAATCATTCACATTTTATCGTCATTATGATATAGATCCCCATTATCAATTGCAATTGAAATGAAATCACTTGAAATTGTTCAATATCTAGTTGAACATGGAGCTGATGTCAATATGACATTAATCCTTCATTCACATTTTATCATCATTATTATATAGAATCAATCATTCACATTTTATCATCATTATGATATTACATCAATTATTCACATTTTATCATCATTATTATATAAAATCAATCATTCACATTTTATCATCATTATGATATGGAATCATTCATTCACATTTTATCATCATTATGATATGAAATCATTCATTCACATTTTATCATCATTATGATATAAATCCCCATTATCAATTGCCATTGAAATAAATTCTCTCGAAATTGCTGAATATCTAAAATCGAAAGATGCTATTCAATGAGTATTCAACTGAGTGTTCTATATGATTAAACAAAAATATTTCCACAATATTTATCTTCTTGAATTGGGCATTCGTAATACATATAAATTCAAGGTTTCACAACTTCATCATGCAAGTTCAATGCTATAAGATGAAAATTATATCTAATTTTTAAATCAATAACTAGTGGGTCCCACCATATAGTAGCATCAGGACAACCATGATGTTCCATAAAATTTTATTGATATACAATGTCATATTTATGACTTAAAATGCCTGGTGTTAATGCCCAGCTTGAAAAATCAAAACAAAGTTACCCTATCAAAAAATACCTATTTTTACAAAATCATCTGCTAGTTTCAATTTTAAGGGTGTCGAAATCAGATTCGGATCTCCAAAAGTTTTTTTTTTTTTTTTTCAAGTCTATAATATTTCAGGAACTGATTCTGGTGAGTAAGCATACGTAGACACCATGCCCTGTAGGCTCAAATTTGCACCAATTTTGAGATGCAAAATTCGGATTTTTGACGTATATATTTAACTTGAAGTTATTCATTCTACATCATAGGGAATACATCCACAGCGATTAGTGGCTGAATTGACGATTTCGATAAATAATCTGAAATATTTCGATAATGCTCTGAACAAAGTATATACAATGCTTATAGTATTTGTAGCTGATGAACTTTACTGTCTAGTGCATTGTATCTTGATGCTTGAAAGCAAATTCATGATGTTTTCCAACATCAATTTAACGTCCGAGGTACTTTCAAAAATAATGTACAACACCGTATCCTACCTTTTATGAAATCAAAATTTTATCCAACCAAACAAAAGGTTGCATAAAAGTGACGGTTCTATTAATCCCACCTTTACCAAATCTGTCAATATATGATTAATGTTGCTGGAGAAACAGCAACTGTTGAAGATACTGCAACAGAAGTCATAACATTCAAAATGTCAGCCATAACAAAAGGATATTACAATGATAAATACATGAGATTCTTTGCTGGCGATGTTTTATTTGGATCTCAACTTCCTCACCAAAATTTCGGCACATTTCTTCGATGTTTCATTATTAATTACGCTGCTAAGAGCTTTTATGCAATCTATGGACCAAAATCTCAAGTTGTTTCGCTTGGATGCGGTTTTGATACACTTTTTTGGCGACTTCGTGACGAAAACATTATATTTTCTAGATACATTGAGATTGATAAGAAGGATGTAATTACAAAAAAGAAATCTTACATTGAAAATGAAGTTTTTTTACCTTTAGATAATTATATTCTTATGGAAATAGATCTTAACAACGAAAACTCGATATCTTCCATAGAAAATTTGCTAATCCCTGAAATACCAACACTCTTTATAGATGAATTTAGTTTAATATATTTAAATTCTGATATTATTGAGCGAATATATTGTTTCATTTCAAAGAAATCAAATATATTTTCGTATGCGATGACAAAAATGAATGATGAATTTGGTCAACTCATTCTAGAAGGATTTAATGAATTGAATGTTCCTTTAAATGGAGCTAATTTTGCAAATACTACCGAAGAATTTATCAGCAAGATGCTGGACTATGGTTTCCCTGATGCTGATGCCCAAAATGCTGTTTTTGTTGCGAAGAACAAATTGTCAATACCTGAACGCCAAAGAGTCTCTAGATTGGAATATTTCGACAATCCTAGAGAAGTAGATTATATTCTATCGCATTATGCTTTTTATGCCGCAGGATC
>JALKBU010000148.1:0-71889 GCA_023091735.1 Trichomonas tenax
AAATACCCCGATGATCACGACACTGAATTTTTAGAAGAAACACAAGAACAAACAAATATAAAAGTTGGTAAAATATATACTCAGGAAATAAATATTAATGATAAAGACTTAATGTCAGAATTAAATATTAAAGCAAATGTCAACCATGAACATCAAAACATCAAACGTTTAACGGTTCATGAAATTAAGGGATTTATGAAAGAAGGAAGAGAAGGTAAAATAATTAAAAATGAAGATGGAACGGAAACTATTATACCACCAGAACCTCCTACATATGTTATTCCTCAATTCACGGATGGATTGCTGACAAATTGTATATTAATTAAAAACAATAATGAGATAATTGATGTTCAACAGTCATTAAGTAATAAAGCAGATAAAGTAATTACCGATACCTTAACTTCAAATTTAGCGAATGTCATGAATAAATTAAATGATAAAGCCGACAAGGAACAATTAGATTATAATATTCATGAATTATCGTCAAGAATTGAGCAAGGAATCATTGATGTTAAGAATAAATTAAATGATAAAGCATCGACGTTAGATTTGACAGAAGCATTAAATAAAATTGATACTAAAGCAGATAATACAGAAGTTAAAAATGATATGCAAACAATTAATAACACATTACAAACTAAAGCATATAAAACAGAAATTCAAAAAGTTAATGATGATTTGACTTATAACACTCATGAATTATCGTCAAGAATTGAGCAAGGAATCATTGACGTAAAGAATAAATTAAACAATAAAGCAGATAAAGAACATACACACGAAATAACAGATATTAATGGGTTAAACGAAAAATTAAAGGAGCTTAGCTCCAAGACCAAAGGTCATGAAATCGATACAGCAATAAATGCAAATGAAATTAAAGTTGATGATGTAATAATTAAGCAGGTATTGGGAACAGATGCGCCTTCAACTAATCCTGAAACTAGTGTTTGGAATTTATTAAAAACATTCAATAGGGAAATAATGAATTTAAAGAAGGATGTATTAAATTCTAAATATGATTTATTAATGACAATTTATCCTGTTGGTTCAATTTACACATCAATGAACAACGTAAATCCCACTCAAATATTTGGTTTTGGTGAATGGAAGCCAATAGTTGATCGTTTCTTATATTGCGCTAATTCATCAAGAGAAACAGGAGGAAGTAAAAAGATTTCAATAGATAACTTACCTTCACACAATCATTACTTTTCGGGTACAACATCAATGGCAGGAGTTCATACTCATTTAATAAGTAATAGAGGTTATTATGGATGCGGTAACGGAGGAAAAGAAACAATTTCACGTTATGATATTACATCAGATACCAGAGAATACAACACGGGTTTAATCATTGATCATGCAGGAAGCCACATCCATTCAGTTTACGGAAACACTGCCGACACTGGTTCAGGTACTGATTACATGCCTCCATACATTACTGTTTACACGTGGTATAGGGTTTATTAAATAAGTTTATTTTAAAATTATTTTTCAAAATTTCTTACCCTCATTTCCTTTCGCTTTCTTTTCTTAGTTAGTTAGTCATAAATTATTTTTAAACCCAAATACATTTTCTCTCATAACCACTAAAATTATTTTTCAAAATTTCCTTACCCCAATTTCCTTTCGCTTTCTTTTTTTAGTTAGTTAGTTTGTCATAAATTATTTTTCAAAACTGAATAAATTTTATAAAGTCATAAGTTTCAAAATTAATTTTAACGTTAATTTTGTAAGTAATTCAAAAAATTTAATTTCTATATGGGGAAACTAATTCTGTCGTAAATATTAGTATTAATAAATCATTATTTTTATAATTTGTGATTCCAGTAATTACTTAAAAAGATGTTCGCAGAACTCGTGGATTATTTTTAAAAGTGAATAGATTTTATAAAGTCAGGAATTCCAAAATTAATTTTAACGTTAATTTTGTAAGAAATTCAAAAATTTATTTTCTATATAGGGGGGGAACCTAACTTGTAAAAACTAATTCTGTCGTAAATATTAGTATTAATAAATCATTATTTTTATAATTTGTGATTCCAGTAATTACTTAAAAAGATGTTCGCAGAAGACACGACTTCGCCGTGTCTTCTGCGAACATCTAATTACTAACTGGATCCTAGCTTGTAAAATTAACTCTGTCGGTAAATATATATCATTAATAAATATTGTTTTTATAATTTGTGATTTCAGTAAATATATAAAAAGATGTTCGCAGAACTCGTGGCGAAGCTACGAGTTCTGCGAACATCTAATTACTAACTAAAGCTTCAACATTAGATTTGACAGAAGCAGTAAATAAAATTGAAACAAAGGCAGATAAAACAGAAATTCAAAAATTTAATGATGATGTGCAAACAATTAATGACACAAAGGCGGACAAAACAGAAGTTCAAAAATTTAATGATGATGTGCAAACAATTAATGACACAAAGGCGGACAAAACAGAAGTTCAAAAAGTTAATGATGAACTATCGTCAAGAATTGAACGTCCTCGAAGGTTCACTGTAGGGATAATGTCGATGTAATCATTATTGTTTGGAACTGAAAACTTGACTTTATACTTATTCGTTCGTGGGTATTATTCAAGGATTTCAGTAATTTCGCCGTTCCATTGATTTGGGACCGTCTTAGACAACGGATACTTGTTGAATTCATTATTTTTGACGACTTGCAACTTAAACCTTGGTTTGACTAAAACTGTTCCGTCCTTCGCTTGTAAAACATAATTGTTACCCTCTCGTCCTGCTATAATATAACTTTCAGGACTAAATTGAAAACGTTTCTTTTTTTCATCTCTATCAATTGCGTACCTCACCCTCTCGCCTTCATTTATTTTAAAGTCTTTGAATGACATTTGTTTTTCCTTCTTCTTCAATAAATCGAATATATAGTCCTTCTCTAATTTTGGGTTTTGCATCATTTCTGTAGGTGTTGTTTTAATTGTTTGATGATAGGTGTTATTGTAAATATTGACGAGTTCATTCATTTTATCAATTGTGAAAAATGCAGTGTGTGTATTCATATCTCTTAACGTTCGAACGAATCTGTCAATAATTCCAAGACTTGAATGATTTTGATGTTGCACGATGTATTGAGCGACTCTGTTCGACTTCAAAAGGTCAATATTTTTTTTCAACAAATACATATAACTTTTATCCAAATAAACACGATATTGACAGAGATATTAACATTTTTAAAAAATTGGGGTCCTCAAAAAAATTGACATTCCTGGAAATGTAGGGTAATGATCAAGAAATGTGTTAGTTATTTGGTTATTATATTCAATTGCAATGCGAGCAATTTTATGATATCTAGATAATCAAAAACGATATTTTAATTATGAATTTGCAATTTTTGTTGGAAATCTTCATAAAAGACTAAATAATTGGAAGGTAAAAGAAGTCATTCGATTCTCAAATGGCTATCACACGAATCTCGGTTTTATCTAAAAATCGAGTTGCACTTATAAAATTAACCTTAAGGTTCCATTAATTTAACCTTAATGCCAGAGCAAAAACTTAATGATAGGATAGCATAATTCAATGCTATCATCGCTTTTCACTAGCACATATTTCTATGCCGGTTTTATGTTTGCAGAATTTGATGGAGCTTCATGGATTAGAATATTTCATCATAATTCTACAAATTATAAATTTTTTTCTATACCATTATCAACCGCAAAAAATGAAGTATACTTCATAAATGAGACCGATAGGTTTAGTGTATTTGGTTATTTAAATGAAACATTCTACATCGATGCAAAATATAATTTTTTTATATCATTTCCTGATGATATGGCAGACGGTTTATTTTATGTTAATCAAAGCTCCCATCCGCTGTATACAACAAGCGTGAGTGGATTAAGTACTAACATTAAAAAGCCATCAAAATGTGAAGACTTTGAAGGCGGATTTATGACATTGAAAGGCCTGGCGTTGAATACTGCTAATGATGCTACTTTAATCGATGGAAATCCTAATGTCGTAAATTATCATTATGCTATAGGTGCCACACAATTTTGGCAAAGTGAAAATGCCATTCCTGGCCCATTTTGCACAGTTTCTGGAGGAATGATACCAGTTAGGACACTCGATGTTTGGATTAAATATGAAAAAATTAATGTCATTAGAAATTTACCAGGCCTTGAAAATTATCTATTAAATATAGAGAGTAATAATATTCAATATTCACGGCAAATGATATTAACATATACGATTGGATTTACCTCATTTTATATTGATATGAGTTAAAGTTATCTGTGGTTTGAATAATAATAATAATAATAAAGATTTATTTTCGGACAAATTCAAAATTCAAATTTAGTGAGTTTTGTTTTACGTTAAATTAGCATCGACTCAAACACATGATGCTAAATTACGATAAAAAGAATTTTAGATATTTCCATTTAAAAAGTAGGAGAGAGAGGTTTATAAAATTACATTTAAAAGTTTTTCAGAATTGCCTCATAACACAAAAAAGGTTTTTAAGAGGTTATCGTGCCGCCAAAAATCAAAAAGGAAGATGAACGCATTGACGACGGGAAACAAAAATTCGGCCAAGCGATTCTATATTAATTATATATCTGAGATAGAGAAGAGGAATATATGCGATTGAATGAATTCCAAAAAAAAATTAGGATGAGATTTCATTTTTAAAAAATAATCGCACAATTGAATAATTATTAAAAACAGCATCGGTCACTCCTCGCATTACTTTCGTTAGAAATTTACCAAGCATACAGTGAGTAGCTCTGGAAATTTATGATTTTTTGAAATTTCAAAGAGCGAATTAATTTGTGAGTTTTATGGTTTTGTAAACATTAGTCTCAATAAACATTATGTTAGTCTTATTATTTTGCTTAGCTCTCGAGATGTGACCTTTGCCTCACAGGCTTAACTTATCCAAGATGCCATCAAGGCTGAATTCGATGATCGACAGATTGTTGATGACCCTAAGACCAGATGCTCAATATTGCCATCCCAATATGCTCCAATTTGTCAACAATGAAGAAATAACAGATCAGGAAATATGTGCTGAATATGCACTTTGCCAAAAATGGTTCGTAGCTTCTGCCTGCACTCCCAATGGCCCTCTCCGCGACCTTTAACTAGATCTTGTCGATTATATCGAGAGGGTCAAGATCGACACATCGATTGAGAAAGATGCTGAAAAATAAGTATCCATTACTGCAGGTATCATTATTCTATTCCAATGTCTTTGGTATGCAAATCTGCTGTTAGTATATTCCAATAATCGTGCATATTTTAGCACTCTGAAATATGCAAGAAGATCGATATGTGCTCAAAAAATCGTGATTTTAATAAAAATCATCTGAATAAACATTGACGCTGATATTTAGCAGTTACATGGGCATGAAAGCGCAAAAAATGAATGAAAAACCTAAATTTTCCTATAATTAATTTATGAGTAAAGAAGTTGATCTTTAATTTAGATGAACTAAGCAATGACGCAAGTATATAACGATTAGAATTTTTCCAATAAAATAATATTGCACAAAATGATAACATCCAAAATATAGACAAAAATAACATTTTAGTGTTATTCTTTACATCGACATACGTTTTTTGAGGTATCTGGATTTATCAAAATATCTCTAGATGTATCTTTATGACTCTTGAGTCAAAATAAATATTTATTATTAATTGTTCTTCAGTGATTCGGCATTGAGAGAATCAGATGGATGAATATTCCTATTATTATTGTAGAATTGCTTGTCTTGATACTGTATCTCAGCGCGTCTCGGCTGTAAACCATTCAAAAGGGTTAGAACAAAAAATGAGAGATATCAATGGTTAAAAAGGTGTATAAATCAATATAAAGGGGTAATATTACTTAGGGCTTATCAAAATTAATCAGGCGGCAGCCAAAGTATTGCAGGGTAATGAATGAAAATTTGAGGGTTTCCGATGTACAATGCGTGCGAACTATAAATCGGCAAAATCCGTGCCCATCAAAAAAGTGCCCAGTGTGCACATCCATTATTTAAGTAAATCATTATTTTTCGAAGTAAACACATCGAGGATTCATCAGACTACTCATACATACGGAGAAAGGCCAGATAATCAGGATGGTCAATAATATTGACGTCAGAATTTATGATATCTCAGTTTGTCGCCTCACAGATACCATCACTCAAGGCTATTGTCCTAGGACGATCAGCGGTATTAATTCTGATCGATCTTAATACAAATGGCACAAGATCTGCTTCAGAGATCAGGTGATTTATGCCTCAATATCCGTACTACGTGATCAGGAACAATATATAGTCCTTGAACAAGCGTTGCATGTTGTAGCAGAGGAATATATAATCTTCCTAAGACCACAATAGATCAAGTGAATGACAATTTTGATCAAGAAGATGACTATTTTGATTCCTTTGGTTTGAAACAAACCAAAAATTAGGGTAAACATGATTTTTATCTCAATTATCATTTAGATTTATGGTGCAGATTCGCGCTTTGTTAATTACTAACTTCTAAATCCAAATCTACGCCCTAGGTTTTTTAAATTTTTAAAACGACTGATTTGAATTGAAAATAATAGTAACTCATAAAATTCTAATTCCGTCTTTATCATATTATATATTGATATGCACCTTAATTGAGTAATTTTAGAGAAAAAAATCAACTCTTTATCTCGCTGCAATGGACTTTTGCTCAATGAAGGAAGCGCAACATAACACAGAAATTTAGTTTTCGATTTGTTGGATATTTCAGTCTTTTGGTATCAAAAATCATCAAATCATTGATTTTTTAAATGTCAATAGGTTCATTTTTACATCTAATTGGCATTCGAAGCATAGCCAGAGGTCAAAGCATAGTATTGTCGGTAAAATCGTAATCTCAATTTATTTCCGTTAAAAATAAGGAATTGACCTTTGAAACTTTCAATGTATACTATAAAGGCAATTCTTGTGTCCTTATAAATTTGGCAACATAATAATATAATTATATGAAAAATTCAAAAATGACAATAGACTAGTTTAATGTTGTAAAAGAAGTAGGCAAAGTTAATCCTATTCGAATAATTAGAAGTCGAGCACAAGATTATCATCTCAAAATATAGATTTTTCTGGCTTGTCTAAAATAGATATGCAAAGTCGGCAAAACACGTTTTTTAACTCACTGGATTAACTTTTTGCGAAGTTATTGAACCCCAATGTACAAAATCCTGTTGTGCATGATATATTAAAGAATTAGCTAACAAAGTCTATATTTCATTAAAATATTAGATATATCTTGCATCAAAAACATTGATTTGCCATGATGTGCTTTACTCATTATAATATATTATATTACCATTGTATAGCATTTTTATAACGTAAAATAGGTTGTTGTCGATGATAAATAGGTAAATCTAATCACAAATATGCTTTTTTAGCTTTTTTTTTGGAAAAAAAGTATTCGAAGTGTTCACACATAAGCTATCTGTGTTATTCTTCTCAATTTAATAAACTTGTCAAATTTAGTCGCTCAAAAAAGAGTTATCATTATTTTTGGGAGAATAACACACATAGCTTATATTCTTTAAGTTAATATAATAATTTAAGAGGACTTTTTGTAAAATAACATGTAGGCAAAGGGAGAATGAAAATCATTGTAGGTGCATTCAGATACTTTCTTATCATCAAAGCGAATAAATTTCGAACCAACTTTGCAAAAAGAAAAATAATGTCCATTTTCGAGACAGTCGCCATCATGCGCACAAACGCAAGCGATTTCGAACTTTTCTCCATTTAAGGAAAGGAAATCATCGAAGTTCACACATCTTGCATCTTTCTTAGTTCTCATTGCCTCAATGTAAAATCGTTCCAAATGTACAATTAAAACATCTGGAAGTTCAGATATTTCAACAATTTTATTTGCACTCGCAATAGATCCACATTTATTACAGAAATAATCTGAAAATTCGACTGGCTTGAGATATTCTGACAAGCATTCGCTTAATTGAACAACATTTGATTGTTTCAATTTCGCAACTCTTTCATTTTCGCCGCCGCAGAAACACTCAACATATTGACTTTCATCAACAACATCTGATCTGAGCATCTTCATCTTCTGCTCATTTGAAGCATGTTCTGTTTGTTGTGCTATAATTGGAATAATACGTTTTGCATATGAATTATCTGTTGTGTGAAATTTCGTTTGCAAAAATTTATGGTTAACATCAGATCTTTTCGAATAAATGTCATCATCATATGGAAATACTTTTTCTTCAGGAGTAATGCGAGAATATTCTTTGATTTTCCTTGCATCCAAAATAAATGGATAATTGTTGTGATGACACAGAACTAAATTGCTGCTGTTAGAAGGATATTGAAGAACATAAAAAACCGTCTTTTTGCCAATATCATCAATCATTCCGAGACTAAATTGATTTGATTCAGGTAAATACGTGGCAATTTGGCTTTCATATTGATCTGACAATAAATCATCAATATTATTGATTTCAGTCACTTTAATATCTTCATTTTCTGAATATGGAACAAAAATTGCTTTTATCTTTTTGTTGCAATCCTGTGGAAGGTTCAAAGAAAGTACAATAAAATCATCTTTCATTTTGATGCAATTATTGCAATTACAGCATTGAATTGTTGTGAGTTCTTTGCCCACAAAATGTTTTCTTAAATTCTCTCCAATATTTTCCATTTCTTCGAAAAATGCATTTAATGCTGTGCAAACAAGTTCATGGCTGTCTTCTTGCTCAAAATTCTTGAATCTCGGAGCATATTTTGAAATTTGAATTTTCCAGTTACTAGGTGTGTACGGAGACATGTTGATAAACTCATTCTGCTCGACAAGATTGAGGAATTCCTTACATAGAGGCATTGAGTTTGACGACTTAATTTTTTCCTTGTTTGCTAAAAAGAAGTCGATCAAAAGATCAGTGTGAAGAAGGCACTGCGTACCTGCATTCATGAAACATGTGCACCCAAGATTAACGAATCCATTAAGTCTTTTCTCTGTTTTTGATGTTTCCGTATAATTATAATCTTGGCTCAAGTTTTTCTCGCAATCAACCAAAAATAGCTGATTTTCAGATATCAGGTATTCATTTAATTGTTTGGTAGTGTCTAAAATGCAATTGAAAACATTATTCGCAAAATTAATTAAATTAAAATCATTTTCTAAATTAAAGATTAATTTAACTTGTTCTTTCAGTGCTGCTACTGGAACAAATCGATCGACCATAATGCGCTTTCGCATTTTGTTAAAATCAATACGAATTGGAAGTTTTGAGAAATCAGGTAATAATTCATTAGATTGAGAATCACGATATACAACTAAATGTATTTCTGGACCACCACCGAACCAATGCTTTAAAAGATTCCATAAACTCTTTGTTACGATAAAATAATCGTAATTAGGAACTAATCCATACTTTAATTTGCTTCCATCAGCTATAGATGAATTATCTATTGGTGAGAGAACTATGTTTAAAGGGTCATTGTTCCTAAATCCAACAATTCGAAAGTATTTTCGATACCATTTCCCATCAATAGCATAAGCACCGTCTTCTATCAATATTTTTTCAGTCCTTTTTAATTCTTTTATTATTAAAATTTGATTCTCAGCTGAAGGAATTTGCATTAAAATTTTAAAAAGTGTCAAATTTTCCATAATTTTGCCATGTTTCATTTTTGGAAGAATTCTCATTAGTTATAAATTGTTTAAAAATTCGCACTGTGAAAAATTCTCATCAACATAACACTTTTGAATTTTTCACAGTGCCAACGCCTGATTCATCAAAACCAAATGAAATTAATAAAAAATCATCGCCAAGTGATCAAGTACAAAACTGTGTAAACTTGTCAACAAGCAAAATATTCCTTTTACTATTTTCCGTCTGAGCTGAGTCGAGAAGGATAAGGGCCCCGAATGACGAAATAGGAGAAAATAACCTTGCAACAACCCGCTATAAAAATGGATGCCATTATCTTTACGGAGCAGCTGGTCCTGATGTTCCAAAGTCAATGGAATTAACATTCCACATACAGAAGAAGAAATTATATCAAAAGGTACAAAAGTTAAATGCCGTGAACCTGGAGACATTTTGGTAACTACAACTGTCGACATAATTGGCCATAGAGACGACCATTCGATTTGTATCAACTCTGATCAAAACAGGGTAATTAAAAATAATTGTCCTAAAGTAAATGGACACAAACTTGTAAATTATGCTTTTACTACCACTTACATCCATTATTAAATAAGCTACCGTTAAATATAATATCAACTTTAATTCCATAAAATGAATGTGATAAAAATATTTTATTAAACATCAACAATAAAAAAGTATGGTTCTTTTTTATCAGATTGGTTTTCGAGGACTATTAAAATAAATATGAAATATAGAAAGTTTATCTCACTCGTAAATTGTTGCAATAAGTATAGGAAAGAGGAAAAATAGTTAAAATAGAAATTAATAATTGAAGCAGCATTAATCCTTATTTCATAAAGCAACTCATTAAAAATTATTTCACAATTCTTCGATTCAAGAAAAGTTAATTTTTTTGTTATTGTATTTTGAATAATATTTTCTGTTTCAGCATTACCAAATTTAGTCAAATCAACAATATTGCAATTAATAGCTTTTATAATACCTGAATCTGATAATCTAAAAATAGTGCATGCTCTATAAGAACCGATAATTGAACAATTTTCAACTCTTAGGGTTCCTGATGTCATTTGGATCATTCCATACACATTTCCATTTGAAAGATTGTTAACAAAATTGCACATAATATTTTTGAAGTACCCTAATCTGTGGTACAAAACTAACGATTCTGACTCAGTATTATTACAATATGAAGAGTAATTTGAAATACTTTCTTCATGTTGGCTTCCATTATAAAATCCCAGGCATTCATACAAATTATGATATGAAGAATTTGATGAACAAAACCCAGTGATTCCACAAAGAAAGCAAAAATAAGAATGTGCACCACTTCCTTCATTGATGGAACATTCAACACTGCAAAATTGTCTCTGTATAATGGAGCTTTTGCAATCAAAACGTATTGCTCCTCCAATTCGACATTTTTCAAAATAACAATTGGAATGAAGAAATTTTATTCCATCATTCGCAAATACAAGAGATGTTTGCGAGAACCCTATAAATAAGCTTTTATAAATAAAATAATCATAAAAATTTATTGAAATTGTGCAATATTTGAGATAAGATCCTTTAAATTCAGTATTGTAATACTTACTCCAAATATCAAATGGGGTATTGTCACTATGAAATCTTGATGGTATTTAATCTAAGTTACAACAGTAAAATTGACACTTTGAGAGCCTCATAAAAGTGTCATTTTGTATAATGTTGACAAATTGTATTTGATTATTCTTCAATTCAATTATCAAATGTAATTAACGTAAAATTCGAATATATAACATCAATAAATGATGGATGAGCAAATAAAATAAACAAAATTAATAATGTGATTAAATGTTGTAATTTTATAAATTGTTCAACTCCCAAAGAAGGAGGAGCAATATACATATCCAACTCAAGATCAACTATTCAAAATAATATTTATCAATATTGTTACATATCAATTCAAAGCAATGCGATTCATGGAAATTCAGTTAGAACAATTTCAACTGATTTGTTATTCTCATTCTGTTCAACTTTAATGCCTGGACCAAGCACAAGGAAAACATCTGATGGCTGTGTTTGTACTCGCCAAGGTAAAATAATTAGAAATAAAAACAATGCCACAGCAAATTTTGGATCCCAAGAAGGAAGTCTTATATCTATTTGGAACAGCTATCCAGGAACATCTTTGAAATTTAGTCAAATATTTGATGGTATTGGTGATTTGTTTTTTTTTTTTTTTTTTTTTTTTTTTTGAAGAAGTTCAGTGTTCATTTGAAGTAGAAAAATGTAATTTCATCAACGGTACTAAACTTGTTTATTTAATAGTGGTTGAAATGCCGGCAAGAATAAATGAATGTATTTTTATAGGAACAAAAAATGCCGTAAGAGGAATTGAATTTGTTATGTTTGTAAATTGTATTTCTGATATTCCAATACAACAATATTCTATAACAATTCTGGAAAATCTAACACCTTATTCTTTCTATTTTATAAGAAATATTTGCAACGAAAATCAATCATGTGAAAATGAGAAGCAATGTTTTAGATATCGTGGTTTGCTATCATTCATTCTAATTTCTATGACTATTTTGAATTATTTGAAAAACTCAATTATTTGTTAAATATTGCCAATCTTCCCATGGAGTTAATGATTATGCTTTGAAGTTAGTCAAAAACTAATGATATTAAAGTATAATTTAGATATTTAAATTCTGCATGTGATGCCAATATCAGAGAGGTACGATATGAATTTTGTCGGATGACTTCACTAACCTTGTGAAAGTGACAAAAATGTAAATGAAAATTTTTATTGCTTTTTGATTAATTTCAAATATTAAAAATGCAATATTCGAAGATATTGTTTCAACTACTGAAGGTGCAGCAATTCGTTTGTCAGGAAAAGACAGTTTGATTCAATGCTGCCAATTTTCTCGATGCTCTTCATTAAATGAAGGTGGATGTATCTATAACACTGATGCTAGTTCAGTAATGATTAATAATATTTTTGATTATTCTTATATTTCAACCAGGGCTCTTCATGGAAATACTATTCGATTGATTAACTCGAATCTCTTTTGTTAGTTTCTGTTCTACATTTTTATGTGGTCCTTCTAACAATCAAGTTGCGGATAGCTGCATATGCACATCTGTTGGGAAAATATGTATTTATGCGTTCACGATCCAAATCACTTTCGCAACAACATCAATTGGAACGCTGTTCCTGATAGTGGTGTCGTTTTTTCGCATTCGATTTTGTATTTTTCAGAATGTAATTTGATAGGGTGTCACAGGACCGTTAATTATCTCAAGATAGGAAAGACTTTTGGACATGCCACTAGCACCATCTTATAGGAATTCCATTTGTCACAAACATATAGTAAAATGAAGTTCTATATACATCTGCATTATAATTTTCCCCCTCGTTTTTAAAACTCACCCCTCTTTTTTGGACCTTAAAAGTACGTTTATTTTCATTTTTTTCATGGGCATCATGTTGAGGTTGCTCTTTCATGACGAAAAAGAGTTAACAAACAACCAGAACAATGATGAAGGTCTTCAATATCTAGTGTTGTTTGCATTAAGCTACTAGACAGTCTCTTCAGATGGTCCCCACAAAAGTTGGGCTCAACAAAATTGCTTCGGACTAATATCTGACAAAATACTCTATAACAAAGAAACCTTCAGTCAATCTCAAATATGACATTTTTGCAGCCGCTTTCTATAGTCCACAAAGTTATTTTGTTGATAAACTTATGCTTGGTTGCATAGTGCAGGTTCTGCAATAAAAAAATTGTGTTAGACTTCAACATATATTCTTGGAGATAGAGAAAATTAGTTTTCAACACAACCTACGTGTATTATCGTTACCACTGAAGAGTTGCATTTATGTTTTTGATAAGTAGACAATATTATGAAGATCCTGAAGAGATAAACATTAGTTACAATTAAGACATGATGAAAATCTCAAAATCTGACATTCTTCAAAGATGTCGACTCAGAGTCATACATGCTTAATTAACTTGCCAATCTTCAATACTTTTTTATGATTCATCAAGTCTAAATTTAGCATGTTGAATTGGATAGTGTGTTAGGAAAAAACTTAAAGCCAAGTAACAAAAATAAATTACATAAAAATGAAAAATTTTGTTATTTCTGGATTTTTTAGTATGATGTCAATAATTGGACTTCATACAATAAGACTGAATCAAAGAATGATTCTGAAATGTCAAGTACAGGTGTGCGCGGTTCCAATTCTCAAAATTTCGATGAAATTACCCATGAAATATCAATTTCGTATTATCTCACCGAGCCTTCAATATTGGTTAATGACATCATGAACATTTACTCATATAACAGTTTACTATCTATCGATATAAACAGAATTGTTCTAAGTTTATTCAATTTTGAGATAATTAGCGGTGCTGGGACACCCTATATTAATAATAGAGTTTTCAATTTGGGACTCTGAAGCGCAAATATTTTCAATCAAAAGTTATTTTATTAATAATTCGAATATGACAGAAGCTTCTAGAATTGTTACAGAAAATGAACTTAATGAAAAATTTTGACTGACTTCCAAACAAAAAAACACAATTGCAACATTCATCTGAATACTCAATGCATTTCCAAGCTCAACATCTATTTTCATTTCTCTATTAATATAGCCTGAATTTCTTTCTATGTTAATGAATATAAAAACATTTGCTTCATTTTTAACACTTTTTTCAATAAAACTAAGAAAACATCAGTATTCATAATATAGTTTATCGAGCGATTCATTGAACATTTTAACACTCATAAATGCTGATTCTATAGCAGTATTTCATAACATGATCAGAATTGCAAAGAATAATATTATGTTCTTCTTTCATCTGCGAATGAAAACAAATCAGCAATTAAACTTGTCCTTGAGTGCATTGGATATAAAACTTCTTAACTCAGGGTCTGTACTTCGAACAGTTTCGGAGTTCTGATATCTGAACTGCATATTTTGCTCTGCGCTCATCAAAGCAATTGCTGAATTCAAGTCACTGAATCTTAAAATGAAGCAAAGCAATTTTGAGTTTTCTAATATTGCCAACAATACAGAAACAAGTTATAGTAATTCCATCTCATATTTTATGGTAGTCAAGATGGCAATATACAAACAATCAACACTAAGAAAACAGGAAACTCAAAAATATTAATATTAATAAACACTCCGCAACAAACATTCGATTAACTGCACAAAACATTTCATTTTTCTGATATTTCTTTCTCTTGTTGAAAAGTTCATTTAAAGTTCGAAGCATTTTTTGCTCAGTTTCCTCTCATTTTCAGAGGAAATACATTAATTTTCAATATCAGTACTTGTTTAGAGAAAAATTTTTCGATGTTTTTGAAATTTCGAGTGATCGGCCTTCAATAAGTTTCTCGCAAGTAGGTGAATACCGGAAAATTCCTTCTCCATTGGCCGAAGTCCATTAGCGAACCTTAAAGTGTCAAAAAAATTGAATGCTTCCGATTTTTGAAAAGCATACAAAAAAAGAATTCTGATGGAAACAACCCCTTTCTAAACCGAGTACATAATTTAAATGGTTTCTTTCAATTGCTTTGAAAATCTAACGATGAAAATCGATGTTTCTGAACCCTGTCAATCATAACAAAATTGTGGCATCTCTTTCAATTTTTTATGTTTTTTTATCCTTTTTTTTCTTCGGAGCATTTCATTTCACACTCCACATTTATTTTTCGTGGTACAGATACTTTTCTGGCAATAATTATCAAGAATATTCGAACAAAAAGTCTCCACTGACATTAGATGATAGAAATTATTTTATCAGTGCCTGCAAATTTAAAGATACTATAAATGGCAGTGCTATTAACCTTCCAGCTTTAGGAAGAAATGCTTTAGTTCTTCATGAATTTTGTTCTTACACGAATTACTCTAAAAGTGATGGACATGGGGCTGTTTTTATTTTCAAAATGGTTGTGAATGTATCCAAGAAGGAATCAAATACAGCAAATCCTATGTTCAATATATGTATTTTTAGATGAATTGATGAACAATTAACATCGCTCTCAATTTTATATATCTATTAAAATTTTCACTATTTCAATGTTTTAATGTTAGAAGTTTATTATGTTAATATCTCAAAAAGATTTAAAGCAACTTAGTTTTGAGGATTTTTAAAATTTTTTTCAATTCGAGGAACTTTTCTCTTTTTTTTAATTTAAAGATATTGATGAAAAAAATTCAAAGACATGCAATTATAATCAATTATCATCTTATTTAATTTTCTTATGAGTAAAATTGAATATTTTTTATTCAATTGCCACAGTCTTTATGAAATCAAAGTTTATAAACATAGCTATAAATATATAAATTTAGCCATAGTTTGCAATAAAAATGAGATCTGAGGAGAGACTTAAATTCTAAAAGTTGAAGTAAATCATTCACGAAATGATACACATTAATAAGAAGAATAAGATAATCCAAATTAAATAAGATTTCGTCAGGAAGAAGAGGCAAATATAAAAACAAATATTTGAAATTTAAAAGTCAATCTTCTGACTATTGGAATTAGCCTAACTGGCTCCGAAGAAGTGATACAAGTTGTTTATAAAAATTTCATGATATTTTGTATACATAATTCTTTATATAAAGACTTAAATCAAAAATATTAAGATTTCACTTTTGTGAAATACTAAAATGTACAGAGAATGAAAACATAATGCCAAATAGCTATATCATATTATCGCGCCAATGATCAATCTCTTTTTGTTGAATAAAATCATCTAAAAAAACAAAAATTTTTAAAAGTGACATTTTAAATTTAAATTTTTGAGAGAGAATTCAAAATTAGAGGAGAGTAAAAATATGCGTATCTTAGTTATATAGATAGAGAATATTATTTATTCGCTGATTAGATCATTTTGTTTTTTTCAATAAATCAACTTTTGAACCAATATACAGAATTTGATTTTATATTCAATTTTTTGAAATTATATACAAAATTTGAGCTGGGAAAATGTAACCATGTAAATATGCAACCTGGTTATATTGATACAGGATCTGAACTAGACAAAAATTAGACAATTTTCGTTTTTCAATATATTTCAATTCGCAATTAAATTCATTCTTCAATGAAGAAGCTTATTGATTTTGATTATTAATGAGTTTTTATCTAAATATCATATTTTCTGTTTAAAAAATAGATAGCAATTTTATATCCTTAAAATATGAATAACTGTATGATGCTTGAAATGCTTGTTATTCATGCGGTTGTTAAGAAATTTTCTGAATTTATCAATCATTTTTATTAAATGCTACTTGAGCTCAGCGAAGAGAAGTTTAGAGTGAACTCCGTCAAGGGCATCAATCGCAAAGGAGACTATAACAGTATGATGAATGCCTTCAAGAGGATTGATCAGACGAAAATAAACAACGAAAACATCACAAAGTTGAACAACTTCCTTGCATCTAATCTAAAATGTGTTCCATCTGCGATCATTGCACGAACACTGGCGCTGGTTCCTATGCAATCAAATGTTTTCAAGAATAACGCTCGCGACTCCCCAAGGAAGAAAAAATTAGTTGATCTCGCACTAAGGGCATTCATGCCGAAGTTCGAGAGTGTTCTCAGAACATTCAGATACATCAAGTTACAAAGCTTGTCATATGACTTCGATCCATTCGAGAAATTCAAAGAGTGCATCATTTCATGGTTGCAGGAAAGGATTTACCCAATCGCATTCAAAGAACTGACCTATGCTTGCTCAATCGCTCAATGCGCGTTCGAAGGAAACGTCATCGTTGCTTGCTTCAACAAAAGCAGTTACATAATGTTTTACTAACTTCAATGCAGCAATTCCTTTGTTGACAAAAGGAGGCAAAACAAAACGCCAACAACAAGCAATGAAGCGTCTCCTTTTGAAACAGATTTTAAGCAATTTGATGTTGACTCGATGTTTAATCAAATTTGCGAAGATCTATTTTTCTAATTTCCTGATTATCCAAGCGACATGCAATTATAATTAATTATCAACTTATTTAATTTTCTTTTGAACAAAATTGAATATTTTTTTTAATCAATTGTCACAATTTTTATGAAATCAAAATTTGTATACAGCTCTAAGCATATTCCACTAGTTGAATGTTTTATACAATGTTTTGTGCTATTGTATTCATGATTTCATAAATTTCTAATCTCAAATTCACATTAATTTTTAATTTATTAAATAAGTTATGCTTACAAAAGATTTAGAACAATAATGCAAAGCTTATACATCATTAAATGGCTGATTTGGCTTTGATACAAAAAAAACGAAAAATATTGAGGCCGAAGGGAGTCGAACCCCCAACCTTGAGATCTGGAGTCTCACGCAATGCCATTATGCTACAGCCCCAACATACTTAATTTTGAAAAATAATGTCTAACAGTATACATCAAAATCTAAAAAACTATGATAATCATAGGCATAGCTTCCAATTAGTAGCTTTCTTATTTTATGATGAAATTTTATGAATTTGTCAAAAAAATTGATTTTGGATAACAAAAAGGAATGAATAGGATACGGTGTGTGCACGCATCATCTAGCTGGTTTTCGATGGTAAAATGAAAAATCGGCAAATAATTTCAAAAAAAAATGAAGCAGGTTGAACACGCTCTGTACATAGCTTAAAAATCTTATATTTCATTAGGGATGTTCGAAAATATACGTTATTGATGTAAACTTTTCAGGGAGGACGAAAAACTCTTTAAGGTTCGGTAACAAAAAGTGACGAGTCTATTTGGATCCATTGTATTATGATTTAAATTCGTTCTGCATAAGGTCTGCAAAGTGAATGGAACTGAAGAGAAGGGAAGTGCATTGGAATTTTCTCGAAAAATTATTTCATGAAAATGAAACAATGTGTGCACAGTCTATTTGGCTTATATTTCATTCCAAATTGAATTACTGAAAGTTTTGCAAAAATATTTCTACAACATGGAATTTTGCCAGCACATCCGGAATCTCGAAGTTTTACTGTCTGTGAACTGTTGCATCTATGTGTTCAATCTTGCAATTTTTTGAAATTGTTCAAAAAAAAACAATGATTTTCAATGATCCTATGTTATCAAATTATCCCAAAACTCGAAAAACTTCACGGTGTTATTTGATAATCAGCAAAAGCCCAAAAATGATCAAAACAAATTTTGGAATTTTCTTCTTTTTCAAAAACGACTTTAAATTTGAATACAAAATCATATTTTCTATCTAAAAATAACAAAATTACCCAAAAATTTTAATTTGTTTCCTGGTTTAGAAGTTATTTTTTCGAATTAATCGGAGATTTGGTATCTAAATATATATGAGAGTCCAAAAATACCAAAATTTCACTATTTGGCCGGATCTCTAAAAACGGTTTTCTATTCAAATAAAATTTTTTAGTCTGTAACAAATTGATTGAAAATTTAGCAATTTTGTATATCAATAAATCCGATTTCAATCACAAATCATCAAAATATTTTTAAACAAGAAATATAGCATCTTTGCATAATCTATATCATATTCTGTTTTTCATTACAAAAAAGGTTAAAAATAATTTACCATAAAGGGTAAAAATACCCTAAAAGGGCAAAATCAAATATTTTTCAAAGGGTAAAAAATATTTTAAAGGGTAATTTTAGTTTACAAAATGGGAAAATTTTTAGAAAAGGGTAAATTTTTTGAGTCTGTTGGCGGGAAAAAAAAGAAAAAAAATAAATGACTGATAGAGCACCGGCCAAAGTTATGTTAACAAAACAATACAAAGAAATCATCCACAACCCGAACAATATGTTCTCAGCCGGCCTTATCGATGACGACGTCTTCAAGTGGCGCGTTACGATTTTTGGTCCTGCTGGAACACCATACGAAGGCGGCTATTATCCGGCAAACTTAGAGTTCCCGGATGATTATCCGAATCACCCACCAACAATGAAATTTGTTTGCCCAATGTTTCATCCAAATATCAAAAATACAGGAGAAGTCTGCATCTCCATCCTCCACCAACCGGGCAAGGATGAGTACGAGTACGAGGACACAAAGGAGAGATGGCTTCCAATTCATACTGTCGAAACAATTGTTATCTCAGTTTTATCAATGTTATCAGATCCAAACTTAGAATCACCAATGAATGTAGAGGCCGCTAGAATTTACAAAAACGACCAAGCTGAGTATAAGAAACGCGTCAGAAAGACCGCTGAAGACTCTTTGCTATATTGATTTTATTATTATATTATTACACATACAATAAAAATGCCAAAATTTAGATATTCGACAAAAGATTTTTGATTTTTACAAAGTATCTAAAAAAATACATTTTTCAATTCTTCACTTCTAACATTAATGTCACTGCAAAATCATTTGATTTCAACTAAACTTGATATTGTGTCATTTTCAATATGTTATAAAAAGAAAATTAATATATCTCATAGAAATATCATTATATTTCATCATTTATTTAATGTCATAAAATTCATTGCTCTAATCGATAATTATATGAAATTTAGCAAGTTCAGTAATGATTTTTAAAAGGTTTATCAAATATAATATATTGCATTCATTAGATTTCATTATTTGTATATTAATATTAAACTCATTGTTTAAGCTTATACTTGTGCAAGATTTAACAAGTTCAAATATAATTTTTTAAAGAATTGTCAAATAATTTATATTACATTCATTATATTTCATTAAGAACACAATAACATAGAATAATTGTTCTATTCTATAACTATATATGATAGAGAAAGTTCAATAATGTTTTTAAAAAAAAAAATATAAACATTTATTCAAACAAATTCGCAATTTTGCTGTAAGATATTAAAGTGCCGCGAAGATCATCAGCAGGAATGATGAATGATCGATCGGCCGTTGTGAAAGCACCTCTGTGAATCGATTTATTTGATGTCGAAACGTAATTGTCATCTCTTAATTCATGATCGGGTCCAATTGGAATTGCAACTTCATTCTTTGATGTAACAACAAAACCATTTGTGTCTGGGATTGATTCTTTAGTGAATTTCTTGGATAACAACTTTGCAAGTTCTTCTTCTCCGTCAAGAACTAAACATTCAAGAAAATCAAATGAAAGGAAACCAGAGGCCAAAAATGCTGAAGAAATTCTTGCTATTTCAGTCATTGCCGTGCAAGCTAATGATTCAATGCATAAATTAGTGCGTTCCTTGAGTTGTGCTTTATCGAAAACTGATCCCAAAGATGTAGCGCCCGATGCATCAAGTAAATTCGGTAAGTTTGGAGAGTTTAGTCTCGAATATGGATCTTCAATCATCAACGAAGGTTTTGTATGAATTGTTGCTGTGAAAGGAACAGTGCATTCAGGCATTATCAAGCAGAAAGCATAATATTCGATGCACGGGAACATTGGGAAAACAGTTTTAGATTCACAATCAATGGTGAATTCTGAATCTGCTGGATTAAATTCGATAATGAGTTTTCTTGGATTTGACAAATATTCGGAATATTCTTTGATTTCTTCAATCGATTGATGGCTTGAAGCTTCTGTCGAAGAAAACTCTGAATCATTGTGACTTTGTGTTTCAACTTTTGGTTGTTCTGTTGATTGATATTCGATGTGTTGATAAATTAATGATGCAGAGTAATTTCTAAGTTTTCCTTGGACTGATATTTGAGTCTGTTTGTTTCTAATATCGATTTCTATTCTTGCATAACATTTTGATAAGATTGGAGACGATATCATAAATTCACCAACGGAAACTATTTCACCAGTTATATCAAAAACTCCATCATTCTCCGATATATTTCTGCAGATTGATGATGAATGTGCTGAACTAATTTGGAAAGGAGGAATTCGAGGATTTGGATGTCTAAATGATGAATTAGCGAAATGCCACATTCTTTGTTCCAAAACTGAAACAGGAGCGATTCTCTTGAAGTTTCCAAAGAATTGTTGAAGGTTTGGGTCTTCACTGCATTCTTTGATCTTTGAGAATTCGATTAAAGATGACATTTTGAGGATATTTTCTAATTCATTTTCAGGTTTGAACTTCAAAACATCGTTAACTAATTTCTTGACATCGGTGTTATTTAAAACTCTTGATTTGAACCTTTCTCCCATTGTTTTAACTGATTTGCAAAGTCTCGTTTCGATAACACGACCTTGATCAATGAATAATCTTGTTGAATCAACAGAAACGGTGACATTTCTTGCATTAATGACTTGGCAGCTTTGTAATACCAATTTTGCACGCTTTGAGTTTCTCGTTAAGCATAATTCGTTTTGGCAAATTGCTAAGAAAGCAACTTGTTGTCCGTGATTGAGATTTTCGAAGTCTGACATAAAACTCAAAAATTGATTTGAGTTCTTCATCAAATATCTTGTTGCATCGATAGCGAGGAAAACGCATTTGAAGTATCCTGTGTCTTTGACTCTTGGAAGAACATTTCTATCTTTCGCAATTCCTTTACTGATTATTTCAATCAACAATAAAATGAAATCTTGATAAACTTCAGGAAATTGTTGCATAATTATTAATTTGACGACATCTAAAAATACACTGAAAGTTTTCTCTGTTACATTCTGTAGAATTCTCTGCATGATAACTAAAAATCTACTGTCGATGTTTGCTGCTTTTGTTGATAAAGCAATATAAGCTGAAGAAAGAGATCTGTTTAAAACAGATTCAGAAATAGAAACTAAATGTTGCGTTGATATCAATGGTTGAATCAGAGGTAAGAATTGTAGATCTTCTGATATTGTTCTGATTTTTTGTTTGTTTTTACTGAGATCATCAACTTTAAGAGCCAAAATTTCATTTTCAGTCATCTTGAATTCTGCAACAACGAGAATTTCCGGTGAAAGATTTAATGGAGATGGAAGTATTCTTACGAATTTCATTGCATCGACTTGTGATAAGCAAAGGATATCATCTCTCAATGCATCGAAATAAAACAGAAGAGTGTCAACAATAGAGTTGTAATCAACGATTTCTTGTTCATCATAATATTTCACGTATTTAATGAATTCTTGAATTATTTCATCGCCATTAACTTTAAATAGCTCTGAAGTAGAACCAAGATAATGCATAATCTTTCTTAAAGGCTGCGGTTGAACTTTTTCAAGATTTTTAACTTTGATTTTCAGATTCTCGATTGTAATTCTTCCTTTTTCGACACTTTGAGTGAGATAATTGAAGAAATTATCAATTTCATGATGATCCGCAATACCAATAGAATCTCTCAGACAATTTTCAACAATATTTGTTACTTCATTTTTGTTTTTGATCACAAACTGTGGATGGAAAATGTGTTTTGGAACTGATTTGTATTTAATGAAACTTGTGTCATTATATATTTTATCCAGAAGCTGAAGATACGTTAAGAAGATTGATTTCGTTAAAATATTAGTGAATCTGCGATCAATGACTGGTGCTGCAGGACATATTGATAAAACAGTTAAACCAATGATATTTTTCGAGACAATATTTGATGAAATTTTGTTTGTATCCAAATAAGTGTCCATTAATCTGTAGACGATAACTGCTGCAGGATTGAATGAGAACTGCAAATCAGACATTGCTGCTCCATTTGTAGACATGTATAAACTATTCAAAGCCGAGAACAAATTGATAACGAAAACATTGATTTTTTCTGCAGATGTTGGATTTTCGCTATCTTCGATTAACATGCAAATGAGGTCCCAAAGGAAAGCAATAACTCTGTCTGCATAACACTTTCTCATATTTAGCAAATTAGCTGTAATGTTTTGAACGAATTCTTTCGAAATTAATGAAATTCCAACAGCTTTAACATCGAACATCATAATCATCATCTCACAACACGATATATCACGAGATATATGATCAAGAATTATTGATAGTTTGTGATTTGCAGGAAGCAAGTGATACAAACTCAAGAAAACGAATGTGATGTGTTTTCGAAGAGATTTTAAGTGTTTGTGTTGATCATCGAAAGATTGGATGACGATGTTATATAAAGATGCTTCTGTCGTATTTAACTGCTTGCATTTAGATAACAATATGATTAAGATTCCGTGTATTGGGTTAGGATCACCATCGGATGTATTGATGAAATTTTCAATAAAACTCAGCATCGAAACAATAACTGTTGGATCAGCATTAGACATAGGAAACAAACCACTTCCAATATTATATATCGAAGCAAGTAATAATTGGTTCATGAACGCATGAACCATTGCTATTTCAGAGTTTAATTGGACCTTTGACATATCAGGAATTTGTATTCCAAACATCCAAGGAGGCAATGAAGAGGGTCCGTGCATGAATAATAATCCATCGGTTGTTAAGCAGAGATGTCCAAAATTATATGGATCAAATATCCAGCCGAGGAAAACTGGTGTTCCTATTTGTTTTTCGATCTCTTTTGTCTCAATAAGTCTTCCATCAATCACTGAATATGAATTTACAACTTTATTCGAATGATTTGATGAAAGGACTGAAATTAATGACCCATTCGTTGCAACAATGGAATCACCCAATGTCTTGGATCCTTCTAATGTAATTGTTCTTACTAAAACAAGTTCTTGACCGACAATTTCATATTCTCTGATTTTCGGATGACTTTCTGAAAAGTTATATATGTAATGGCCATCACTGATACATGGATATTGTAAATATGTTAGTTTTTGTATCTGAATCTGTTCAAAATTTTTTGTATTTAATGCAAACGGAGAAATTTCATTCGATATAACGATTAAAATATCATTCACATATACTAAAGAGAACTTTCCTAGTGATTTTTTGGATGTGTAAACGACTTCTGATACATTATTCTCGTAATAACAATTCAAATATGTTTTCATAATTGTATTATTGGGATATCCGGTGTATACGCATCCATCTCCGAGTGTAAAAGCTGATTTCGTTGCAATATAAGGAGGAATGATTCCGAAATTAAAAATGTAATGTTTGTCGAATTGTGGATAAAAATCTGCATTTGGGCGCATTTTTGATAACATGGCTAATGCTTGTAAGCCGAATTTTTTAGTTTCTTTCGTATATTCTTTTAAATTTGCCAATAAAGATTGAATGATTAACGAAATAGACTTCGCATAAGTAGAAAGACATAATCTAAGACCTACATTTTCGGAAGAGACCATAATTACTTGGTTTATTATATCTGAAATCAATAATTCGTGTTGGGGAACTCGAAGTTCTTGAATAAAGAATTCTCGAATGTCATTTATATTTGTAAGTGCTGACAATGGATTAGTTTTAGGCAAACTTTGCGGATCAGTGATCAATTCCTCTCTTTTCGTGCATTTTGTATTAAAATTTGTGTTATATAAGTTAAAACCACCGTAATGCCATATTTTTCTGTCACTTGGAGAATACGCAACGGTTCTGATCCATTCAATTGCTTTTTCTCGCTGAGATCCAATGGGATCTCCGCTATTCATTTTTTGGGCCCTCTTTTACTTATTTAGACCCTTTATTCATAATATAGTCCCTTTAATAATTTTTAAGACCCTATATTCATTTCGATTTAATTTCAAACCCTTGGTTCTATCATTTATAATTACAATCATAGCTTTAGCTCAGTGTATGCATATTAACTACATAAAAGAAAATTAATAATTTTTGTTTTCGAAATTTTCTATCTTCGATGATTTTAAACTTATATTTCAAGCTTACATATACAATACAAACATTAGATAATTTAATACTATAATATATAATAACAATTGATATCATATATAAAATATGAAAGAAATTGTAACATTCTAATTATATGAAACATTGATCTCTTTTCCAAAGTCTTTGAATGAGATCGAACTCAATATGAAAAACAAAGGGAAGATCATTTGTGGTATCTCAATAATTGAATAATGATGTAGATAAGATTATTAACATTAATAATGCTGAAATAATGATTTTTGAAGACTTTATTAAACGAATTGTTTACGTTGTCTATTTCGAAGCTATTCTTCATGATGCAGCATTCGATATATGTTTAGTAGCACAATGGGAAAAGGCTTAAGCTTCAATTAGAAATTGCTCATTCAAATTAATGCGAAAAATTTCGAATGAAATTTCAAAAATAACTTGATTTGCTTTATCCGTAATGATATAAGCATCTGAAATCACAAAAATATCAATAACTGTTGCTAGAAAAGGGGTCAAAAATTAAAAATAGGGGGCTTTCAAATATATTGTCATTTTAATCATCAATATGAAGTGAATAGTTTTTGAATAAAAATTTTATTTTGATTTTTAAGAGGGTCAGACAATTTTAAATAGGGGGTTGAAACCGAAATTATCTCATCAATGTTTATCTGTAGTCAAAGTGGAGTTTTCTGATAAATTTATCATAATTATAAAGGGTTTCTCAAAATAATAAAGGGATATTAAAGAAATTTAATCTGTGACTTGCTTATACCGAACAAAAGCGTTTTATCACAGAAAGAATCGATTTCTCTAGTTGTCAAAAATTTTGAATTTGTCACTTTTTGTAAGACCTGAAAACTGTGCAAACAGCTTTATTGTGTCGCTCCATGTCTAAAATGATAAAAACGAAAAATTTGACAATTTTTTATAATGACTCAAAATTTGCTTCTTTATACGAAACGAGATGTGAAAATGATCTTCATTGGGAACTCAATGGTAGGAAAGTCCTGTATCATCAGCAAATACATCAGTGGTAAACACAGAGAATCAATAGAATCAACTGTTGGCGCATCTTTTTTCTCTAGAGAGTTGAATGTCAAAGGGCAGCACATTGTCCTTAACATATGGGACACTGCGGGTCAGGAAGCATATCGATACTTGGTCCCTATGTATTACAGAAATGCAGATATCGCGATTATAGTCTTCGATTTAACAAAACACGACTCTTTCGAATCAATTAATTATTGGATTTGCGATGTGAGAAAGAATTGCGGAAAGGATCTTTGTATCTTCATCTGTGCAAATAAATGCGATCTTGAGAAAGACAGGAATGTTTCTCCAGAAGAAATTGCTCTCTTAGAGCAAAATCACAACACGAGCTGTATAGAAACTAGTGCATTAACCGGCCAAGGACTCGACAAACTGTTCGCATTTTCAATCGGATCGTTTCTTGAGCAAAACCCTGCCCAGTACACTATCGATGCTTCCGCTCCACCCTTCGAAACTAAGCAAGAAAAATGCTGTTTGTAGTTCAATTTTGCGGTAATATTTTAATATGACATCTCTCATTACAACTCATGCACGAATCTCAGTGCTAAGAAATGGGTTTTCTTGTATTTTTGTATATTTTGTTTGTTTATTTTAGTCTTTACCAAAATATTATTGTTAATTATATTTCTAAATTTTGTTACGTACAATTTGACACCGGTGAATGCATTACAATAGTCGCGGTTATCAAGCTTATAGTGAATAACGTCGATAACACATTTTATATAATTTTGCACATAATATAGGATGAATAAATTGATTTCATAACCATAAGAGGTCCAACATATCGATGTTCTATGAGATTTTATCGTGTTAAAAGTTAATAAGAACAATATTGAATCACAGATCAATTGTTGTTAAGTATTTGAGCCTAACATTCTAAAATTCCTGCATTTTAGACTGTATCCAAGGCTGTACTAATAATAAAAATGAAAGTGATAATTAAATATTGAAAACTGAAATGAAAAAGAGCTTATCGCTTATTGTTTCACTTGAATTCTTACTATATAGTAAAGGTTTAATGTATATCTAGTGAGGAAAAAGCGAATTAAGATCTTATTTATGAATCAATTTATTGATTACGTTTTAAAGTACAACAAGGATGAATTCGTATTGATATCAAGTTGTGGAGGTTATGTTTCCAGCAGGATTCGGATCGATGGGAAAATTTAATTTGAGGGATTAAATTTATCCAAAGCAAATCTTCTTTCATTGTATTTACATATTTTTTGGGTCTTTTGAACACGAGAACAAGGGTGGTTTTTACTGGTTCTCAGTTTTCAAAAAATGATAAAATCTTACAAACTTGAATTTTGAGCATTTTTACTTTGAAAATACCATCATATTGTGAGTATAATCATAAATTCGTTGTGTTTTCGAATCATCATTAAATCCAGAAGAAAATTATCCAAATCACAGAAATTGAGAAAAATACGCATCAAAATTGTTGTGCATCAATTTGGATTTTAGAGGAGATTTTATTAAGATTTTTGAATGAATTACGGATAGATACATTCTATATGCATTCGTATTCTAAAGTGATTTTACCATAAAATGATTTTTAATTTATTTTAGATTTAAATATTGTAATGTGACTCTAGTCTCTATAGATTTGACTAGAAATAGGTGAACGGGATGGAAATATGAAGGGTTAATTAAGGAAGCAACAAAGTAGATTAATAAAGTTTATAATTCTAACAATAAAAACAAAATAAATGGAAAGTATTACCATGCCATAGGCAGAGCAGTATCATTCGGACGATCGTTCTTCTTAGGAATGATTAATTCGTGGGACTTTGTATATGATATGGGCTTTTGTAAGAGTTGAGTATACTTTTCGAGATATATTCCTAATTTAAAGTTCGACCGAGGACTATTCAATAGCCTTGTGAGGTATAATTCATCTAATCTGAGTTTTTCGAGATTAAGTTCTCTGTCTTTTATCTCCCTCTGTAATTCTAATGCCAAGATTGAGTCACCGTTATTGATCGAATAATACTTAAATGTTAGATTTTCTACCAATTTCCTTCCATTATAGAAGAAATGATTGTTGACGCCTTCAATCTTCCAAAGGGAAGCGATGATGCTGTCAGGCTGTACATTGAACATTCTCGCACCGAACTTTCTTGAAACGAGTTTAATGACAATAAAATCTTGAAATTCCATTGATTTATAATGAATTTTACGACACAAATTATTGAAAACACTATCAAATATTAATCGATTTTATTTGATTCTGTTTATGCTGGTTAATGCTATTTTAGAGTTTTTGTTTGATTCATTGAAAAAATGATTGAAATAGATAACATAGAATTTTAATCTCCATATCATAGCATTGAGAATTTTGTTGAAATATAAAATGGCACTTTTCTACTTTTAAATGAAAATCATGTAGTAAAAATGGTTTTGTTAAGTATAGTTAATATAATTTAAAAATTTCAAATCATAACCTTTATAAATTGTGCTCCATTTAGCATTTCAAGCCTTTTTTGGCGATAACTTTTAGAAACTATTGAAAATTCTTTTAAAGCAATATTTACATCAAAAAAGATCATCGAAATCATATCTATAGATGTTTTCTAACCTATATCCATCGTTAAATGAATAATAATCAAATTGATGATCAAAACAAACATGAGAATATATAGATGTTTTATTTTTAGTGTTTTGAAAATTGTTGATTAAGAAAATCGAGAAGAAAAATTTTTGAGAAAAGAAAACAAAATGTTGGCTCAAAAAATAAACTTATTTTTGCCAATTTAGGAATTTCTTGTTTATTTTATTGCGTTTCTTGTCGGGATAAAGTGTGGCTATAAAAGTTTCATTAAAAGTTTTTTTTTTAAATTATCACAAAATATGACCATGATAAAACGACTGCCAGATTCACGGAATATCCCAATTTAAGGACAATTTGTGAATTGCAGATGAAGATTTTCCTATTGACGTAAAAGCCAAAATCGGTGTGTTATATGTGTTCCATTTCGAGAAATGGGAATATTTTTAGAGAGATATCGTAAAATTGAGTATTTAGGATAACATTTGTGATTTTTTTTTAGTTTGATTTTTTTATTATTTCGGTATCGCTGGAGTCCGTTCTATCTAATTAAGAGGGATTTGATGTTAAAATGATTCGAAATGTCTGTAAACTTGATTTTAATTTGATATTCAGATAACATATCATGTTATTAGCGTGTTGTCATTTCCATTTTTGCGATTATCTTATCTTAAACACCCTCTTTCTCTTACAAAGCTGCATTAAACACGAAAAATCTCAATGATTCACGATTGTGAGTATCAAACACTTTTATCCTTCAATCAAGCAACAATTTATTTTCTTATGAGCCTTTATCTTTTTTAAATATCACTTTGAAATGTGTGTTGAGTCATTTGGTAAACGTAAACTCGTGATAAATTTGTTTTCAAAAGTTATTCAATCAATATTTTTTTGATATAGTAGAAACAGGAGACTCTCTCTTTGTCAGTGTATATTTTGTCATAAATGGATTTGATCAGTGTGATGATCAAGAATAGCATTTTTCGATCGTAATTTTCTTGTTCAAAATATTCGATAACAGGTTTTCTCACCCATGAATCTGTGGTTGCAGTGTCAATATGTTAATATTTTGTAGATATAATTGGATTTTGAAGATTTTTTCCAATCGACAATTTAATTTTAAACGCTCTCCAAAATTATTTCTGCATATTTAGATTCTAAATCTAAAAATAATCTATCCCCTCCATTTATAATTTTTCAAAACTAATTTTTTGACATATTTTTCTCTCCAATCTATAGAAATTTTAATTAATTTTTAATTATCTGAAATTTGCAAAACCTTAAAAACTTGATATTAGATAGATATTAGAATGTAGAATAATGTTGCTCTGTTAAAATACGTCAATTTTCAATTTTGAGTTGTCATATCTAATACGATCTACAATTTATGTGAGATTATTATGAATTTGGATGATAAATCTATTGATATACTTCACTATATTGTATTTATGAAAGATAAATAGATAAATCTTTTGAACATTTATGTATATTATATAATATCTAACAATTGGGTTCCAGCAGCTGGTAAATCTTCAGAGCGATCTCTAGAATCTTCTCGTTGTTCAGGATCAATTTAATGACCTTTTCAGTGTCAACAATGGCCGCGAACATGTAAAGACATGATTTGTCGCTCTTGTTCAACTTGAGAACGATTTTAAGCTTCGCCCAGCCGAAGAACATCCACTTGGCGAGTCTCTCCTTCGACAGCATGCCGAGGATATACACAACGAAGCGAACACCGTCATCTGCGATCATCTTGTATTGCATATCTTCTGTGACGGTGGTATCGATGAGATTCCAGAGTTTCTTGATGGGCATCTTGGAGGGGTTCAAGTAGCTCGTGATATTCTCGGCAATCATGAAGATTGGATTAGTTGCGGTGATATCAGCATCAAGATGAATTAAAGGCGCAGTTGCGAACTGATCGACGGCGTCTTGAAGACAGACGACGAAACTGTGTTCGTAGTATATTTTTGGTGGACTTGGATTGAAGATTGATGTTAATTGAGGACATTGAATGTTAGAAAG
This sequence comes from Trichomonas tenax, assembly GCA_023091735.1. Taxonomy (NCBI): domain Eukaryota; phylum Parabasalia; order Trichomonadida; family Trichomonadidae; genus Trichomonas; species Trichomonas tenax. The sequence goes on from JALKBU010000148.1 coordinate 30,895, forward strand.
TTGAATACAGAAGCCAGGGATCCTCAGAAGTGCGTCAGCTCTGTAGTTCTCGCGTTTGAAGGTATACTCGTTTTCCAACGTTTCGATAAATGATTTGAATAATAATTTTTTTGTCATTTCGACAATAAAGTAGCAGCACTCATTGAAATTTCTGAATGGACGTGACAAAACAAGCTTTCTTACGTCTCCAATCGAAAAATGAATTTGCGTTAACAATTTATAAAGTTGCTGGATGTCATAGCATCCGTGGAGTAAAGCCATTGTCATGAGGGATGGAAAATCGTGAGGTTTGGCCGATGCAATTGTTGTAAAGAAGTAATTACCGATGAAAGGGTAAGTCTTTGGAATTTGAATAGTGGACTGCTTGTTCATTCTCATTCCTGCCTTCTGGAGGTGAAGAATGATCTCAGGAAGCGTTTTCTGAGTAGCAAGAGATTTTTGCTGATAAGAAGAGAGTTGTGGGCTCATTTGGAAGAACTTTGTCATGTTCTCATTCTCCTTAAGCAGTGGACCTGCATCTTCTTCCTCAGGAACCTTGATTTCTTCGATTGATTTGAGTGGTTTGTCCGCCCTCATCGAAGACGATTCCTCCTCTGTATCCTTGAGGTATTTCTCCTGTGTAGCGCGGGCAGCAGCAGCATCTGGATCTTCAGAGATTCTTGACAAACGAATTTGCATTTCTCTCTCAAAGTTGTATCCACGAAGAGGTGACACAGGCATTCCTTTTTCGCTCGACTTGCTCGGTGGCTGCGCGTTCGTTCCATTGTAATATTCGACTGGTGAAGGGTCAAATAAAGCTCTGAAGCCAGCTTTTATAGTATGTTTAAGGGCTGACTTGTTCTTCTTCTCCCAAGAGTTGAGTGAGTCGAATTGACGCTGAAGGATCGTTTTGGAATCAGTTGATCTAAGTCTCGAATTTTCAAAGTATTTATGAGTTCTTCTGCTGTTTGCAAGGATCATTATTTCACAGAGCTGGCTCATATCGAGACAGATAAATGAAAAAAGATCGAATTTTTCTTTTGCTATAATTAATTCTAACGAATCTTCAACAGACGAATAACAAATCGTGTCTGATGAATAATTTTGCTTATGTATGATCTGGCCGTTATCCTGCTGCACTTCGAAGCTGTCGTCTTAAAAAACGAATTTACTTGGAATTAAGTCGTTTCTTCCAATGAAATTCACACTGAAAATCGCCTGCTTGGGCTCAAAAAGTTCGAATGATGTAGTTGTGGTGGCCATAGCAAAATAAAATTGTTCAGTTTCTTGTTCTAGATTAGATTTCAAATGAATGGACGGTAAGACGTCGTGCTTGGCGTTGAGAATGATAGTAAAGTGCTTTGAGCGTTTTTTGAACTCGATATGGTAATGCGGTAAAAATAATGTCAAAGAATTTTCCTGATCTTTCGCTTCTATGCACAAAATACAGCCAGCGATGATGCAGTTCCTCTTTATGGAGTGGCGGTCGTTGACGGAAACAGCAAAAACAAGGCCGATTTTGTTGTCTAAATAGTCACAAAGATCCATAAAAAATATGTTAATTTTTTGTGTAAAATATTATTGCTGGATGCTTATATACTCGAAAAATGCGTTTTTCAATTTACTTCACTTCTATGTAAAATTTATTTACATAATTTTACACGAGGAAAAATATTTTTTGGCTCTTCTCGTTAATATAGAACCTATACAACTTTTTATGCCGATAAATCAAAGAATTATCCATTTTGATGCTAAAATTTTAAAGGCAGTAACACGCTTAACCTTATTTTAAAAAATCCTTCTCGGGTTAATAAAATGCCTCTTATCATTGAATTGGATTATATTAATATTTTAACACAATGATATAGTCAACACCAACATAGAGCTAAATATTATTATACATTTAGTTAGGCGTGGATCTCATTTTTGTTGAAAATCGATTCAATTTACACAAAAAATCGAACTTTGCCCAAACTTTGAAGTGAACATGCATTTTATATCATGTAATATATATTATGATATTTCATTTAATTATCACATATGCAAAAAAATTGTCAGTTGCTATTTTTATAACTTTGAAACATTGGAAAGCCACTAGCCCAAAGATTAAGATACTTGATTACCATGGCTTGGCTAACATAACTTCTCAAGATACATTTTAAATTTCGAAACTGCAGTCAATAAAATGGTATTTGATCCTAATGTTTTTTTTTTTTTTTGATTTTCGAGTATGTGGTTACTGTATTCGTTATCAATATTCATTTTAATATTAGATTCGAAAAGATAATTTATTCAAAATAATCAAACAGTGATTCTGCTTCAATCTATACTGTCATTGATGAATACTTAAATTGAAAGCTATTAATATTCCCTGAGATATATCGAAGTTCGCGGTAAAAATGCCAATAAAGATATGTTCAAAAGTTTCATGACTTTGTCACATTTAAGGGTCCGCTATGGCCAAATATGGGCTCTCAAAATATTCTATGAGATTGTCTAAAAACGTATTTCCCACAATTTGATGCTTTTCAAGATAGTGAGATCTAGATTTACAGTGATATGCGATTCATTGCATATAGCATATTAGAGGAGATTCATTAATATTTCTCACTTAAAAATCAATCAAAACTTAAAAATCATGGACTTTGAAAAAGAAATGTGATTTTTTCAAAAAACAAGAGTGATGTCAAAATCAGAACCCTTTTTCTTGCATTAATTCATTTGCCAATCATCACTTAGCAGCATTTTGGTAATAAATTTGCAAAATACTAACAGGGAGAAAAAATTTAAAAAATTCAGCAAAATTTGCATATTTCTCGATTTCAAGGTATAATTTGCATTATTTGTAGTACTAAGATCGCTGTAATGCCAAAATAAATTGAAAATACATGTTTTTGAAGATGATCTCTCACAAATATGAATTTCACAACAAAACATCGATATATGAATATTAAGCGTAAAAATAAATTAATTATTACTCAAAAATTCCTCGATTTTTGAAAAACATATGAAAGCTTTAGGGCATTTACACGAAATAACGCAAGAGGAGACAGTTATGCTATCAATTCACGTGGACGAAAGCCTAGAACCAATGTAGAGCTATCCATAAATTTAGGTGTAATAATTCGTGTTATTTATGGATACCAAAGCACCTATTTGAAATAATATAACTATCATAGGCTATAGTAACTGTTTAATGCATCAAACAAATTGAAAGCGAAGAAACAGCAGAATTTCATTGTGATTTGCTTGTTTATTTTACTACTTTACAATTATCAGCATATTTTTAGCATGCATATATTCAAGTGGCTATTAAAATGGTAAATGATTTCACCTTTTCCCGCTGATTAATAAAATTATAATTAAAAAGTTGAAATTGAGCTGCGATACTCCAAGCAATTAATCCTTAGCATGAGAGAAAACAAAATCAAGAAGGTTGTTTTTCTGGTGATTTTTTAACATTTTCTTGTTCCTAATATTGTTTTATTTGGTCCAATCAAAGATCGAAACATCATCACAAACATCAGAAAACACGAATATCTTCATGACATTTTTTGTGTTGTTTCTAAGACAGTTCTCTCACTCCCTCTTTATATGAGCGTTTGCTAAAATAAAAACTTTCTAAACGATGATATAATTTGAATATTATATTTAAATCAGGTAATCAGTTCTTCAGCAAGTTTTGAATATTTTTCATGAAAAAATATATCAATCGAATCCTTATTAGATGCTCTATAGCATATATTGATTTCGTTAAGCGCTAATTTCAAAATTTCAGGCAGAAATTCGTCATGTGAAACTATGTTTTTATCTTACTCACAAGTGATCATTAACTATTTCAGCAAAAATCAATTCATATTATTTAATTCAAGCACAACTAGTTGTTAATAAAGTGTACCAGATCAAAAATGAAAGCCTCGATTCTAGAAAGGCTGATAATGATAGTGATTATTCTATAATGGTTATAAAATATATATTAAATCCAAGTTAAAAGTTTGATTCATTCTTTTTTGTTAACGGTGCTGAGCAAAACGCTTATTTAGTTTTGATAAAATGGAAAATGTTGATGATGTTGAAAGATTTTCAAAAAGATATTTACAATAGCAGCTAACAGTCATATTTATTGTGCATAACTAAAGCATGGCATAAAATAACATAAATGGTGATATATCATTCGATCTCGTAAAGAATTCGTAAAATTTTTTTCTTTTCTATCAAGCAAGAGATTCTATTTTTCGTTCATTGAACTAATCAAACATTATAATTCATAATTTAATTGTGTTTTAAAGGTAAATATCATCAAAGTCAATGTCTGAATTTTGATGCTCATTATCTTCCCCAATTTTTTCTAGTTGAGCGATAGATGAATCTTGTGCATCACTGATTGATGAATATGGATATCCATAGCTTTGATATGTTTTGTTGTCACTAAAGTCATAGAAAATGCAAGGTTGTTGCTGAATGACATCTTTGTTAGGAATTCCTTCAATTATCGTTTTTGTGAATTTAAGAACTTCAAAATTAGGATAAATCATTGTTTGTTTGGTGTTTCCAAAATCTTGAAGTGTATTTGATATAAATAAAATGATTTTAATTTTTATGTTTACATGGCAAAAATGAAGTGTATTATTATTTAAATAACATTTAGAGTGGCGGACTCAGATGAATTCATAATAAATATTCTTAATTTTTGATATAATCTATTGCTTCTTATATAATATATATCAAATTTCATAGAATTACCTGATGTATATGAAGAATTATCGATAAATAAGAGAATCTTCATAATCGAGAAATGATCACTTTACATGTCAAAAAATCTTAAAATCAATTTTATCTAGTTATTAAATAATCGTATAGAAATAAAACGCATATAGCATATATCTATAGTCCTACTAGAATCTATTTACCTTATTCAAAAGTCTCTAACCATTGTCAAAGATGAGAAAGCTATTTTTTCATTCCAATTACTTTTTTCTTTCAAAACTTTGGATATAAAAATAAATTGTTTTATTCGCTATTAACTAATGCATTACAATGTCCATGGCCTTTTATGATTATTCATGTAATAAAAATTAAACTATATCGATAATTTAATATGACCAATAATATTTTTTGAGAATATGATGATGACACTATGGTATGCTGTGTTATCCGACTGATATATTTCTATCGTCCTATAATTGTTCGGTAGTTAGCATTTGGTCTGGAATATCAAAAATTTTGACAAAATTGGTAATTTCTATTTTAACTTATACAGAATCCATATGATGGTCGACAATTGACTAAATTAGGTTTTTCAAAGCCTGAATATAAAACATTTAGTGCAATGTGAGGTGTTAAAAATTTTATTGGTTCATTACATTTACAATAGTATATTTTAACTAAATTTCGTGAATTTTTTTGAATTTGTCAATCTTTTTGAAAAAGATACAATTTCCACTCATCGTTAGTCAAAAATTTTCATTTTTTAATAGTCTATATATGATTTTATGTTATAGCATATGTTTAGCTTCATTATTACCTATTTAATTGAGTATTTCGGTGTTATTCATTATGTAGATTCCAAATATCACAAAAATGGATAAAAACTTTGAAATTTTTTTGCCGCAAAATAATTCAAACCTTTGTAAGAAACCACTTTTTAAAATTTTGGATGTCCAAAGTTTGTTCATTCAGAGTTATTCAACAGATCCTTCAAAGAAGCAATGGTGTCGTTGCTCCGACTTCTCTGCCTCCTGTAGACGACATGTTGACCGTCGCTCGTGAAGCCAGAAAGATTTTTGCGCATGAGAAAACTATATTGTCGATCTCAGGAGACTTTGAAGTCGTTGGCGACCTCCATGGCGACCTGGAAAGCCTGACGACGATATTTGAGAAGCAAGGCTACCCGAACTACGTCAAATATGTTTTCCTTGGTGATTACGTTGACAGGGGTACTCATTCACTCCACGTCGTTCTCGTCTTGTTTGCATTGAAGATCCTCTTCCCTGAGAATGTTTTCCTTATTCGAGGGAACCATGAGCTCTCCTCTGTGTGCAAGAAGTACGACTTCAGAAACGAATGCATTCGCCTCGCAGACAACAAGCTTTACAAGACAATCATTAAAGCATTCGGAAAGTTGCCTCTCGGTGCAGTCCTCAATCAGAAAGTTTTCTGCGTTCACGGAGGGATTCCAAACACTGAAATGACACTTGATGAACTTTCTGACGTTGAGCGTCCTCTCCCGAAGGAGTACAAAGACATTCAAGATTCACTTCTCTGGTCAGATCCAAGGCAGAACATCATGTTCAAGGAGTTCGAAGTCAATCATGCAAGGGGCGCGGGCGAGCTTTTCGGTGAAAAGGCTCTTTCATGCTTCTTCGAAAACAATGGCATCAATTACCTCATCCGTGGTCATGAAGTCTGCGAAGACGGTTTCGACTTTCCTCTCGGGAACGAAGAGAACTGCCTCACAGTATTCAGTTCCGCTGTTCACAAGGGCGGTAACCTTGGTGCTACTGTTTCGGTTTGCAGAGACGAAACGATCTCGGCTATGCAGTTTGAGAAGGATTTGCTTAGCTTCGATGAGCTCGAGTCCTTCAAGGATTCCATAGAGAAAGAAATCAGGCTCCTGTTGCATTTTGTTTGCTGATCATATTCTATTCTAACACAAGTTATTACAATATGTTTGATCTATAATACTATCATATACCCAAAACCATACACACGATCTTATATTATGACTTGCTTCAATATGTGTTTCATTTTATCACTTTTGTTTGTATTTTCAGAGATATTTTTTATATTTCTGTTTGAATCAATATATTTATTTCTATAGATTTATTTGTTTGCTAGTAAATACGATTTTTATTCTCATGAAAATCAACACATTCTTTGAAACATATCAATCCAAAATAACACTTGGATTGGTTGGCTAATTGTGTGCTTTAACATTTTGTGGACTTTAGTAAATTCACAAATAAAATGAAGTGAGTAAAGTATCTTTAAATAAAAAAAAAATGTCATGAAGATATTTGATGATGCTTCGATCTTTGATTGAACAATATAAAACAATATTTTCAAGATCTGGTTGGGATTAGTTGATTAATTGTTTCAATTGGTGAAACATATAATGAAAATTGGTTGAGAAAAACGAAGATTTTGTCGCTAATAGAAACCGTTATGTTGCTACCTTCAATTCGTTCACCAAAGAATTTGCTACCATAACAAAGACGCCAAGCATCGTTTAGAACAGTGTCGGAGCGAATCAATTGCCGAGAAAATCATCTTCTAATTTTTCATTTTTATTATAAATATTTTTTTTGCAACGCATCACTTTGATTTATGCGACAATATTTATTGGGTAATAAAAATTGACCCTCTAGAAGTATGTCGTTATAATTACATTAACTTTTTCCCACTAAATTTGAATACAATATTAAAAATTGAGGGAGAAAAACAATCCACTTGGCATCTTTTAATAATGTGTTAAAAACATTAAGCACCTTATTGATTATAATTCTTAATGATGAGAAATTACTTATTGTCTACTTGAAATTCATTTTCTGAAACTTTCATGTATGCCTTTCTTACCATCGTCAATAAATATTAATAATCCAACTAGAAGATTAATTTTAAACTTTGATTATATATATCATTTGTTGTTTTGATAAAATGATAAGAATAATTCTATTTTATGGAGTCCTTCAAGGATTCCATAGAGAAAGAAATCTGACTCCTGTTGCATTTTGTTTGCTGATCATATTCTATTCTAACATTATTGAAAATGTTGCACTTTTCGATGTAAATTGGACTAAATGCTCCAATTGAAATATTTGTGGCATTATTTTCGAAAATATTTGAGTATATTAAATGAAATGAAAGTGAAATGATTGTTAATTAAGTAAATTTCATCACGAGAATTTTCTAAGATATTACAAAAGCTGATATTGACATCTTCAGACATTGCACCAATGTTGTAAGCTGACCCAGATGATGCTATATTGTTTGTAGAATTTGTAACTGCATATTCCATGCAATTAAGATACTGTGAAAACGCCATCACTGCTTCCACATTCTTATAATGCACTTTTTTCAAAATAATTCAGTAAAGAAGACTCAAAAACTAATTTACAAATTGAATGTTGTCCTTAATCGACTTCATCATCATCAGATTCACAACTGGAATTTTGTCCAGAACATGATGAATAAGACGTTCTTTTAGAGCAAAATCGATGCTGCATAATTGAGCAATTTCCGTGAGCATAGATAGATTGCGTGTTATTGATAAAAGTGCATTGACTGTGGAGAATTGCGATATAATTTTCTGATGATATTGTCAAGAGTGAAAAGCTTCAATATCACATGTGATTGTCATATTCATAATCTGAATAATCTATTGCATTTATTTCTAAAAGAAAATATTCTTGTTTTTTGTTATAATTCGATTCTTATTTCCAAGATAACAGAGTCGTTCATTGAAATATCTTCAGTTTTTTTTTCATGAAATATTGTAAAGAGTGAAAAGTTTCGAATATGTAAAATCTTCTCTGCTCATACCGCCAACGATGTAGCGTTGAAATATACACTGAATAATAGTCAGTAATGTTATTTTGTTTCATAATTCTCATATATTCTGGAAATAAAGGATTTTTTAAAAAGTTTTGAAATATTTTATTTCAGCAAACACTCATATAAAGAGGGAGTGAGAGAACTGTCTTAGAAACAACACAAAAAATGTCATGAAGATTTTGGTGTTTTCTGATGTTTGTGCTTCGAGCTTTGATTGGATAATATAAAGCAATATTACAAAGTCCAATTGAGATTTGTTGTGGAACTGTTTCAATTTGTAAAGCTATCTCATTAACTTTTAATTCATCAATGAAACTGTTTTTTACTGTTCCATAATAACCATTTCTTTGATGAATAGTGTATTGGCAAATATTGTTGAAAATGTTGCAGTTTTCAATGTGAATTGGATTCACTGCGAAAATTAATTCTTTAGTGATATTATTTTCGAAAACATTTGTGTATGTGAATTGATAAGAATAAGAACCATAACGGAGATTGGAATTTAACAAGCAATGATCATATCCTGTGTTTCCTTTGATATAACAAAAGCTGATGTTGACGTTTTGAAGTGCCCAATAAGTGTAATAAGCTGATGCATACTCCCCTATATTGTTGCTGCAATTCGTGCATATATAACGGATGATGCCATAACATTGATGTGTTGTGTAATGTTTATCACTTCCTCCACATTCTGACAAAGAACTTTCGTCAATAAAATTATAAAATCGAGATTTATAAATTAATTCACAATAACAATGTTGTCCAAATAATGATGAAGAAGTGGATTTGATGGAACAAAATCGATGTTGAACAATATAATTGTTTCCTTTAACGTAAACAGGTTGTGTGTTGTTCGAAAATGTGCATTCGCTGTGGAGGATTTTGATATTGTTCGTAGATATGTTGATGCATTGTGTTGTGGATTCGAATTGACTCTGGAAAACGAAGATTTCAGAATCTCCTGCAACCGTTGGGTTATGGCCTTTGATAACTGAAAAGGGAGAAGGACCGTTGTAGTAATGATGCCAAACATCTGGTGGAGCGTTGTCAAAGTGAATAAAACAATGAGAAAATCAAAATTTTCTCATTCAAAATGACAAAAAGTTTAAATTTTTACACGACAAGATTTTGATTTACTTGACAAATATTTTATTGATTAAAAAATCAACTTTTAGATAAAATAAAAATATAATAAAGATAGAGGAGTTAAGAGTCGATTCTCTCAAAGAAACGAGGAATCTCGTGATCATAGACCATGAAGAACTCTGGTGGAAGAGTCTTCTCGATCTTGACGTCTGCCTTCTTAGGCTCTTTAGTGTCGACACCGATCTTGGTGTGCAAGAAGAGTGTCTGGTTCACCAGCTTCACCGGCTGGACAACTGTTCGAGTGTCTTTAGACTTGATGATGTTAGCGTGGTGATCTATCTGGTCCTGGTACGGAAGGAAACGAGCGGTTGAGATGTCCTGCATGAACTGCGCAATGTTGATGTAGTCCTCCTCTAGCACCATCGGGAAGGCTGTCTCGTAGTTCATCAAGTCGACGTTGCCTGAGAAACGAGGGAGCTTCGGAAGAATCTGAAGGATCGGAGTGAGTGCATCCGCCATGTTCTTTGGTGCTGTCTTCATCGCAGGAAGGGTGATGTTCGACGCGTCGCCGCCGTATCCGGGTGAGTTCTTTGCAACAACGAACAAGAAGTCCATAGCACGAAGTGTCCCTTTGTCTAGTGCACGAAGAACGAGGTGCTCGAATGAAGAAACGAGCATTGTGCGTTCGTGCTGCTGCGAGTTGACAATGAGTGACTGAGCCATCGCGAAGATCGCCGTGTAGACGGACTCGTTGTCTGAACCGGCCATGATAGTCCAGTTAGGGACAACTTTCTCGACCATGTCAAGTGCGTGCATGTTGACCTCGAGAGCGATTGTGTCGAGGAACTCCTCTGGAGATGAGTTATCTGGATCGCTGAAGTATCCGTCCAAGATGTTTCCGACGCCGGTGCCCTTGAATGCTGTGGCCAGGCTGATGCCGGCATCAAGTGCCAAGTCGATCAAGTCGCCCGGAATTCCGCTCGAGTATGGCTCGAAGCAGTGATAAGCGCAGAAGCTGCCGAAGATGATCGGAAGGATCATCAGGAATGTCTGGAGCTTAAGTCCGCTCTCGCTCGCAGGGATGATTGAGATGTATGTTGAAAGGAACTGGAACGTCTGGATCGATGCAGATGGGAGGTTGAATAGGTGACAGATTCCAGAGAGGTGCTCCTTGAGGTCGAACTGGCTGTTGAAGAAGCTCGGGGTACGTGAGAACTCTGTGAGAAGTCTGATCGCAGATGTCGCAGAAACTGGGTCCTTCGACCAGTTGTAGATGAATGGCGTTGCGAACTGAGCGATGTAGAACGATGTCTGAAGAGGAAGACCGTCCTTCCCGCGGAAGTTCGTGCAGACGACTTTGTAGAAGTAGTCGAGGACCTTCGACGTGTAGCTTGAGACGAACTGGAGAGAATCTGACTGGAACGGGACTTTGAGGACTGTGTAGACACTACGCATGAACCACAGAACTTGCGGATCGTCAATTCCTGCCAACTCAATCAAGATGACGAGCGACTTCGATGCAAGGTCGAGATTGCCGCAGTACGCGGCCCAGCTGAGTGCGCATCGTTGCCACGATGATGCAACAGGTGGAAGATACTGCTTGATGCCGTTGTACAAGTTCGCGACAAGTGTTCGGATGTCTGTGTACTTAGTAGTTCCTGATGTGTATGAAACTTTAGTGTTCTTGTTGTAGCCGTCTTCTGGGTTCTTGATGAACCTGTTGGAGATCTGCTCGACGATGTCTGAGATTAAGTCGAAGTCTGGATTGTCCGGCTCGTCGATGTGAAGCAAGCAGAACTGGACCAATGGCGCAAGGACTGTCATGACGTGTGAAATGTCGATCAGGATGAGCTCCTGGAGGATGCGGAGTGAGAGTCTGACGTGGTTCGTCGGATTTCCTTTGACACTGTCGGCGTCTGTATCATCTGAGCCGTTGTCCATGTGGATGATTGTGTTGAAGAACCAAAACTGGAAGTTAAGAGGCTGAACTGTCCTGTATATGTAATCGACAGGCTGATTGATGTTAAGTGTAACCAAGATGGCGCAGGCGGCATTGATCCTGTTCTTGTTCGTGAATGTAAATAAGATATCGCTCAAATAAGTTCTGTTCTCTGGGATGAGAGAACCGAATGAAACGAAGATGTCGCAGAAGAGAGGAATGAGAGAAGAATCTAAGTTCTTGTGAATGTAAATGATGCGCTTGATGAACGTGAGGCCGCACTCCTCAAGTCTGATGTGCTTAGCAATGACGTTGAAGATAGAGAGGAGAGAGATCATGTCGTATGAGTCTTTAGTTTTCTCGATCTGATCGAGGAGGACATCTGTGACAGAATTGACGATGAATGGCATGTGAGTGAACAACTCATCGCACAATTTAGAAAGAGAGCCTGGTTTCGCTGGCTCACTCCTGACAACGTGCGTGGAGAAATTCTTTGACAAGTATGTGTTGAGCAATGCTGTGGAATCGAGTTTTGTTGGTTGTGCCATTGCACAGAAGATTGGGAAAATACGTTGCATGACACGATATGCATGAACACGGTCGTTGTAATCGAATGATGTGAGCTTCATAAGGCACAAGACAGTAAGTTGCCCCATGTTGTTGAATGCACGCGTGTTTGCATCCTCGTCAACTTCGATGTTCGGAACTTCACTCGTGCTCTCGTATGGATTCTTGTCCGGTTCGTTGACATACATACGGAACAATGTTGTTGAGGATCTGTTGTGCTGACTTCCTGATGAAAGAGCACCACGGATGAATCTCGCGTAGATCGATGGGTTGAGGACAAGTGCAAATGTGAGATCTTCATCTGATGCGTTAACGAGTGTCTGCTCGCGTGAGTTCTCGATGAACTTATCCTCGCTCGAAAAGATGTTCGGTGTGCCTGAGAGAAGAGCCATAGTCTCGCGGCACTCTTCCTGGATTGATGCATCATTGACCATCTTCCTGATTGATTCGATGTACTCGTAAACGATGATTCTCTCGTTAAGAGACCACTCGTGTGAGAAGTGGAAAAGCTTAGGAACTGACAAAGAGATGTTGTTGACAGATATGTGCCTTGGACGCATCGCCTTGCAGAGCTCTGCTGTGAGTTTCAAGAACTTCTTGACGAGTTCGTTGATCTCCTTGTTTGTAAGAATTTGGCCGAACTGAGCCTTAGTGACGATTGTTGTCATCAAGCTCAGCGCTGAGTTGGATGATGAGAAAGCGGATCTTCCTGCAACAAGGATCGTCTGGAAATCTGGACTACGTGCAACGGAGATGAACAAGTCGATTATAGCAAGTGGAACTGCATAACTGATCTGTTTGTCCTTCTGCATGACTGGCATCTGCATGAATGCGACAATCATCTGCATCAATTGTGCAATTGCAACTGGAGATGCGACATTGACAAAGTTCTGGAGGAATGCCTGCGTCCATTCGCTCTTTCTACTTGTGTGCATAGTGAGAATTTCCTGTGTGTGCTTGCGTAGGAAGTCGTTCTTCATCATAGAAACAGATGAAGTGACACTCTCAGTACTGAGTGGAACTAAACCTCTGTACTCCGTGACATACGTTCCGCGACGAAGATATTCGTAGCTCTGGTGTAATTTCGTGATCCTCTCGGCATTAAGCAAATAAAGCCTGAAGAAGATCGACAAAAGGATTGAGTAGTTAAACTCTGTAACTTTCGAATCGTCTGTGATGACTTTCAACTTTTGCAGTGGATTTGCTTCGATGATGACTTCGATGATGTTCTTGAATTTCTCCTGCGTTGAGATGATCAATACTTCGGAATAATATAAAGCAGCGAGCGGCGCACACGAGCATGTTGACATGTCTTCGAATGTGACGACGGGGAAATCCTTCCTTCCGAGGATCGTTTGAATTCTCGATGCAATTGTATCCTGGTATGTCAATATCTCTGAGTAGATTGTGATTTCTTGGCTGTTCTGTTCGCATATCTCCTGGAAGCGAGTCCAGATCAAGTAAACGAGATGACGGCTCTCGATGTATGGTGAAGCGAGGTGCATCAAAAGCATCGCTTGGACATTCGTAAGCCACCACTGAGTCCACTGTTTGTTCTGGAATGATGGTGTGAATGGGAGAGAAAGGAACTGAAGCATGAGAGCGAGAAGAGTAAATGTGAATGGCTCGCTGACGTATTCCTTGAGATATCTGATCAAGATTTCGTGTGATCCGTTTCTTGATGCTGGATTTGTGATGAAGAGGAATTGCAATGCATATGTCGCGAAGTATGAAATGATCGGACTCGATCCAATGCTGCACCTAATCAAATAGTCTAACAGTGACATTGGATTAGATGTCAAATCGCTGGCTGTGGCAATCTGTGTGAGTAAGCAAATAAGATGAATTGTGACTTTTTCGTTATCTGTTGATGAATGTCCAATATTTGATTGCAAAAGAAGTCTCTCTCGTGATTTGCTAAATGGGAAGATTGTTTTGTAAAGCTTTTGAATCTTTTCTTCGCTTCTTCCGATCATCAAGATCATCTTCTCTGTGTCTGTTGCAGATTTAGGATGAAAGTCAGGAATGAGAGTTTGCGGACATTCGTAGATTGACAAAGATCTCAATGGATAAGCTGTCTTTGATAATTCAGGAATACTCTGAGAGAGGAGGTTGAGTAGTGGGTTCTTGATGACTGAAAGAGTCTCGCGAAGTCTTTGTTTCGAATCTTCAGCTGATTTAATTGCTTCTTGGAAGTTTTCGTTGCCATTAAGCATTTGATTGAATGTTGATAAGATTGGAAGAAGAGATGGAATGAGATGAGAGTCTTTGCCGATTGAATTTATATATGTTGGAATAATATCGCAAATTGTGTGTAAACTTCTAGCGCAGAGATTGATGAGAATTTGTGTTACAATAGGATAAACCTTATCATCGTTAATAAATTCAGGAATATATTTTTCGAAGAATTTAGAAAGTTTCTTTGGATCAGCTGTTGGCTGCCAAATCATCGCTGTTTCAGACATCAATGAATAATATCCGTTGTTTTCACCGAATTGCCAAAATGTTGTGGCTTCGTGAACATGTCCGTCTTGGAGTGTGTAAAGCAAGCAATATAGCTTTGTCCTCCAACTGAGTTTCTGGTCGTCGAAGATTTCTTTAACATTTGCAAGCAATGACTCGACATTTTTCGCAGCGCCTTTGCATTTGATGTCAAGAAAGACATTACACTCTGTAGCGTATGACCTCGTGTTTCTCTTTAACGCGTTCTTCACCATTTCGTTGACTGACTTAAGATTTGGAGCATTTAAAGGATTAGCATTTTCAAGTTGATGAATAACGTGACTAAAAGCTCTCCAAAACTCTTTAGACTTATAATAACCGTCGATGCTGATGTAATAGCTTATTAAGTCGTTAATCTTCTTGCCTGGGCGAATATATTGAAAAAGAGTAAAAATTAAGACTGGATCGCGCTTTTTGGTCTTCATGGCTGTCTGGAACTGTGAGAATATCTGTGAGTACGATTCTATTGATAATATTCCAATAATGACTGAATATTGTTTGATAATTTTGATTAAAAAGCCATGTAAAAGCTCATCGAATGGTTTTGGCGATTGTAGAGAAAACGTAGAAAAAGTTAGAATCTGTGTCAATAACGCAGCTCCTTTGTAATCTGATGTAAATGTAAGTAACTGAGCAACAGTATCTGCGACGTAAGCAGCCGCCATTAACTGCGTGAATTCCTTTACATATATCGGATCTTTAGGATTTGATGTAATAGGAGCTTCAAATATTGAATAAAGCGGGCATTTCGTCGAATAAGGGAATAATTCCAAAACTGCGTCAATGGCATCTACAGGAGATCCTTTTCCGAGCAAAACGTACTCATTTACGGCAGTCAAGTACTCAGAAGTGCCATATGGAATCGCTTTCGACGCGGAAGAAGGAGGAAGCTGCTTTGGGTTGCTGCGCAGAAGATCAGCGTATTTCTCAAAAGGCTTTGATAACCCGGTCAAAATTTTTTCAAGTGATTTGGAGAAAATTACTGATGCTTTCATAAATTTTATTTTGATAAATTTTATTTTTTGATATATTTTTAAAATTGTGGATATTATATTGCTAGGAAGCTGTAATTTTTGCGTCAAATTCACTTTTACAGTTTTTTCGACATAATCATTATTTCTATGCTACGCTGGTTGATATTGCTATTTTCCAAAAAAATCTTTGATTTTTATATATAGAAATGTTTGTAAAGTATTTTATTTGTCAGAAATACCTTTTTTGCCATTTCAAAATGAAAAAGATGATTTTCTCGTCCATTCATTCACTCTGATAGTGCTCCAACCGATGTTTGGTATCTTTGTTACGGTGTTGATTTTGATAGTGAACGAATTGAAGGAAATAATCTAACAGTTTCTTCAACAAACAATAAAATCTTTATTTTTCTCTGTAAATTCGAAAACACAAAGCAAAGCATCCATATACAAACAAATAATCACAAAGAAATACTCCATAGTGAATGCACATTTTCGAACAACACACATCCTGTTTTAGTTAAAGGAAACAGTTCCATTGTCCAACATCGATTTTGTTCATCATCACTTGGATATCATTGCTATTGTTATTTAGTCTCTAAATCTCCATTTTATAATTATATTGACGAAAGTTCTTTGTCAGAATGTAGAATAAGTGAAAAACATAACATAAACACAAGTATCACCAATGTTTTAATTGGAGCATATAACACAATTTGCATTGAATTATGTAACATTTTCAATAATGAATACAAATACACCGTTGCCAACAAGTTGAACTTAGTTCTATTTCTAATTGTTACATTAATGATGTGGTTGTAAATTCTGAATTATTTTCAAAAATAGAAACAACTCTAATCAAAAAAAGCAATCGAAACTTCTCGTATTGTTTTAGGTTGTTCAATTAATTAAGGAAAAAAACGTCGCAAACATAAAAAAATACAGAATTTTCTATGACTTATGTTCTAATGTTGCAATGACAGTTCTTTCATTCCCATTTTTGATGAAATTTAAATAAATTCTCTGCTGAAACGCATTAAGCATGAATTAAAATGAGTTATTACACTTTCATTTTCTGCTTTTTCTTACTGAGTGAATCCTCGAGAAGTTTCAATTCTTCATCGAATGTAAGTCCTAATATATATAGAGCGTTGCTATCAGCAACACGCTTTGGAGGACATTGAAGATAGAAAGAAGAAACTAAATCAAAATTATAGTTCGTATGATGCAAATAAAACGGCCTCTTCTCGCAGCCTTGAATAGCAACACTACCAATTGACGTGTTAGTCAAATCATTCACGTTGACTGATACTGCGCCATGACACCAATCAAAAGTTTTGAAGTTGATGTCGTGGTCAGCAAACAGATGATTCCTGTATATTATCGTTGTGGGAGGTTGATCTGAAATATCATTTAAGAATTCGAATTTCCAAAACGACTGAATGAAGTCTAATAACTTGATAATTTCAATAGGACTGCCCATGTATGACACAGGAGTAACAATTAATGTCTCTGGTGGCAATAAATATTCATTTCTCAAGTATTCTGAGACAGCATGCGTCTCTTCTTCTCTTTTGATTGTAATATTCTCAGTATAACAGTAAACTGCACCTGAATGCATGAAATCTTTGAATGGATCGCTTTGGAATAAAGAATCCATTAAATCACATGTGAAAACGCGATCAATCAATGGTAAATAATGGCTTATAAACGCTTTATAAATGTATGTTTTCGTCTGATATCTCTCTGATCTTGTTAAATTATCACCTTTAAATTTATCTAAGTTTACAATGTAAACATCGCAAGATTTTGCAAGTTCCAGGATTCCTTCGTCTCTTATGCATATGTATGCGTAACAATCTACTACAATAATAATTCTTGCTTTACATTTAACAGTTCTTATTGATCTTATGAGTGGAACTATCGAATCGTGGTGTGTAAAGCAGAAGGAGAGTATAACATCGCGGTTTGTACTATCACCTTCCCAATCATCGACTGAATAATTGCATTTTGGACATGAATTATGGGATGGCGGGTTTGTCATAAAGTTAAAAAGTTCGGGAGATTGAATATTTTCGATAGAAGTGAAATAAAATCCTTGCAGCCAAGCATTTTTTGTTGTAAATTCGAAATTTATATGATTTTGAGTGAGAAATATATATAACAATTGAAAGTATATAAAAAGGAGAAGGTAAGCATAAAAAGTAAAGCTCCAGTTAGTTATCGGATGCTTGAAATTGTAAGAATGAATATTATAAATGATTTTGACAAAACATGATTATTTTTGTCATGTAAACTTGTTCATCATTCATAATGAGGCTGAAATTAGCCTATTTAATCACTATGACATAAATTGAAATCGACCAAAGAATCAATATGATGAGTACTGGGTAAAATTATGCCATAATATTTTGAAATCCAATCTTAACAAAAATAAAGAAAATTCTTTAAGCATGTACTATTAGCATACGTTTGAAAATATGTTGGAATGAATTACATAGATAATTCTTTCAGATATTCAAAATTATATATTGCGTTAATCATTAGTACTATGTTGGTTATGAGAATCCAATTGTAGGGAAAGTAAATAGTTGATTAAACGCAAGAACTTCGTGAAGATATTTTAGTAAGAAAAATTATTTTATTTCTTGTTTGGATAGATTCTTGGACCGAAGATAGATGAGCCAACACGAACAAATGTTGCACCCATCTTAAGAGCAAGTTCGTAATCTGCACTCATTCCCATTGAAAGTTCTAAATCAGATGGAGAAAGGCCTAACTCGGAAGCAATTCGCTTTCTCTCTTCAATGAGGCAAACGAAGTCTCTCTCTGCTTCACCAGTTTCGCCGATTGTCATAACACCACGGAATTTGAGATTTGGACAATTTTCTACGATGAACTTTGCTAACTCTGATGCCTCGGCACCATTTGCAATACCGCTCTTTTGTGGTTCCGCAGATGTATTAATCTGAATTAAAACTTCAAGAGGCTGACGGCCAGCGTACTGCTTATCGACTTTTGATGCTAATTCTTTGCTATCGATTGATTGGATCATAGCTAAATTCTGAATTTTGCATAATTTGGCGACTTTATTTGACTGAAGGTGTCCAATCATATGGAATTGTGCTTCAGGAAGTTGCGGGCCCTTAGTGATGATCTCATCGACGTAGTTTTCACCGAAGATTCTGCCTCCAGCCTCGAAAACTTGCTTCAAATCTTCGATTGGTTTAGTTTTGCTAACGCAGACTAAGCGAGCGTTTGGAGAAATTTTAAGCACATTTTCGTTTATGTGCTTATAATTCTCCGTTACATGTGATTCAGCAGCCATTTATCTATATTTTTGTCACTTTTGTTAATCGAATTCTTTCTGGAAACTTGATTTAACTAATCTATGACTAATATACTACATACCACATTATTTGAATCTT
Source organism: Trichomonas tenax (assembly GCA_023091735.1). NCBI lineage: Eukaryota > Parabasalia > Trichomonadida > Trichomonadidae > Trichomonas > Trichomonas tenax. Next base: position 49,920 of record JALKBU010000148.1, read on the forward strand.
TAAAAAACAAAAATTCATGTCAAAAACTTATAATTATAATGAAACAATTCTTTTTTTTGATAATTTTTCAAAAAACAAAAACTATTTTTCAAGCTTTCTGGATTAATAAAAAAGGCTTAGTTCATGAATCTAATTACATTGATTTTATTATAAACAAAAAAACTTATATCTATGGATAATTTAACATTTTTGTGGCAAAACAGTAACGTTATGATTTCATTCAACGAGCGTAGCTATTGCAGTAAACAATGGAGGTCCTCGTATGTAGTTATCTCGTCCTCTTCATATTGATCTTTTGTTACTTTGTGGCTTTCTATGGCATTCTTTTTGATGATTTCCCATAGCTCGGAATCTATTTCATTGTACTTCTTATTTAAAAGCTTTTCTAGCAAATCGTTCGCTTTTTGTAATTCAATTATTTGATTCTGCAATGCAACAAGTATTCGAATTTTATATAATTTCAACTTAGTTGCTTTTTTCTCCTTTTTAACTAATTCTTGGTATCCTTGAACGTCGTCAGTTTCTGGTTGATCCGATTTCGCTGTTAAAAAAAGAAAATCTTTTTCATTGAGGTCTTGGAGACTCTTCAGATCATTGTTGAAAAGATTTTTGATATTTGAAGATAGTTCTGTTTTAATTTTATGAGTGCCTTCTATCATCAGAAAAAAAAATGATATCAAAATAAATATATAACATCCTATTTAGTATTAATTCAACAATGCATTTATATATTAGTCAATGTGATGAGCAGCGCCAGCGAAAACATCATGTCTTTGTTCTTGCCTTGGTTGTCTGTTTTCTCCAAAAGTGTTACCTTGTGGATTGATAGTGCGACCTTGGCCTGGATAGTTTGGTGGCATTTCTGGATCATTTCCTTCTTCGTCGCCGAGATCTGAGCAACATCCGCAAAATGGATTTGGAATTAGATTATCCAATGTAAGCTTTGGATCTCCACGTGTTCCACGATGCGGCTGAAGCTTATTTAAGTAAATAATCGCCCAAATTGTTCCCATGATGCTCGATAGTAGAGAATCGCATCCGCTTATAGGGAAAAGTACGAGCGATATAATGAACGAAATGAATGGCATGTATTTTGGTTTGAAATTTCCAAATTGCGTTGGAACAGATAAATCTTGAAATGCTTGTGCAACTCCGATCATAATAGCAGTTGTTAGAGCGTTGCCTGTCTGAAATTCTCTGTGTAAAAGATAATCTGAGTTTGTAATCAAATAAAGTCCGCCAACGAACAACAATTGTAACAAATCCGAATATATTGACGACATGACAACAAATCTGAGGTATTCTTTTGATCCCCAAATTGGTTCTAAAACTCTCGAAAAGTATATATAGCAAAGGCATGATAAAAATAACGAGAAAACCGAGTCTGAAACGAATGGGGCTGTTAATAAAATCCAAATTTTAGGGAATTTGCTGTAAAAATTGCTTCCTTGGAATATAATATAAGGCTGAAATCGAGGTAAATAAGCTAAGAACGATACAATGCCTTGAATGATGCACAAAGCTGTCGCAATCTTTGTGTTTTTACTTGCTGGTTGTGTTCCAGGTTCGTTGTTCAATTTGGAGAGTGTCAGGTTTTTGAAAATTGCTCAAACTAAAATAATTCAAAATATAAATATTGCACACTGAGCAGATTCTTTTTCACATAATATTATCAAAATTTTCATGAAATCACAGTCTTTCAATTGACATTTTCCAATCTTGATGTGAAAAATAAATTTTACATTTTATATTGTAACTATTTTAAAAGCTAAAATTGAAAACAAATTTGAAAAAATATTTTCCAATTTTAATGATAAATTTAAATGTAACATCTTAAACCAGATCATTTTGACACGAAATCAAAAAATTGTCTTCAATTCTCAACTAATTAATCAAATTATCCCAAAATTGAGACGAAAAACTCATTATACAACAAATTATAATATTATATTTGCATAAAAATTTTTAAAATAATAATTTCAAAGGTGCTTTTCAGACATTGTTAATTTATTTAGATATGGTATCAAAAGGAGATACCAAAAATGCAGAAAAAGTCAAACTGAAGGCAAAAACGTGACATCATTTTTATATGTCAGAAGATAAATCTCCCGACTACAATTTCTACCAGGAATGGCAGTTCTGGGTCATTTTTTGCCGCTATGTTGATAAAGTTCAGTACGAAATCGAACCTATTGTCAAAGTAAAATCACTCAGTAAATTTGCGGAATATCACGCTTCTCTTCCCGAAATAACACAACTTCGTAACACACCCAATGGCAAGATTTCTCTCGCGTTCTTTTCAGATAACATAAAGCCGGCCTGGGAAGACCCAGCAAACAAAGACGGCGGATGTTTATTCTTCGTACTTCCCGAAAACCTCAAAGATAAAGTCCAGGACGTGTGGGAGTACTTGCTGGCAGCTGCTGCAAGTGGACGAATGAATAAATGGCTCACAGGAAATCACTTAAATACCCACGTTTGCGGAATAATCGTGGCTCCTAAGAGTCAAAACGCATATTCTTTCGAGATTTGGTTGAGGGGGCCTCCAAAGAATGAGAACTATGAGTCTATAATCATGAACAAATTGAAAGATAAATTCAATGTTGATATAATGAAATTACAATACGGAAGCCACAATAGAAAGAACAAGAAATAAGATAATGTCTTAATAGAAAATATAGAGTTTGCTTTATTTATAAATCCAATTTATAGATTTTCATTGTAAAGATTCAAATTATGCATCTGTAAATTACAAACCCACATCGGTATTTAAAATCATTCTATTTCCTAATATTTTTTTACTATTTTTTTAAAAATTGTATAATAAGGCCTTTAACATTGAAAATCTTATCTACATAGGCATGGATATAAATGCTATATCAATGTTGTTCACTAAAAATGCTTTATATAAAATTTTCAAAGTAGTATTCTTTTACAATCTCCCAGAGTTTTTAATAAGATATGCTCCAGATAATATAATAAGAAGCACTTCTATTTGGTTATTTTTTTTGAAATTATATTTTAGATAATGTTTAAGCATGAGGCTTTATGTAAGTAGAAAGATATTCGTTGAGGTGTTTCTTACAAATTTCATAAGCTTTACATTATTAAAAAGAAATATCGTAATATCAGAATAAATATTATTAGTTATAGGAAGAAAGTACTGCGTCTGGTTTGCGAACAGTCTTTTCATAAGCGCGCTCGAAATCTTTCGGCAGAACAACATATCTATTTCTACGAACAGCGTGCATACCAGCTTCCATACATATAGCAGATATATCAGCACCACTAATCTTGTCCGGCCTTGAAACGAAGTCCTCAATATCGACTTCTGGCGAAAGATTCATTTTAGATGTAATAACTTGGAAAATCAAGCGCTTCTGGCGGCGGTCTGGCAGTGGGAATTCAATCTTTCTATCCAAGCGGCCAGGTCTAAGTATCGCAGGATCGAGTGTATCCGCACGATTTGTTGCCATAATTACTTTGACTGATGTGCTTTGATCGAAACCATCCATCTGTGCAAGAAGTTCCATGAGAACACGCTGAACTTCACGATCTGAGCCGTGCTCGGCATCGAAACGTTTTGTAGCAATTGAATCGACTTCATCGATGAATAGAATTGAAGGGGAGTGCTCACGTGCAAGTCTAAATGTATCGCGGACCACTCTTGGGCCTTCACCGAGGAATTTTTGTACGAATTCAGAACCAACAACTGCGATGAAAGAAGCTGAAGTGTGATGAGCGACAGCCTTCGCGAGCATTGTCTTACCAGTGCCAGGGGGGCCGTAAAGAAGAACGCCACGCGGCGGATCAATGCCAATCTGTTGATATAAGTCGAGATGTGTTAAAGGAAGTTCTACTGCTTCGCGAATTTCTTGCTTTTGCATATCGAGACCACCAATGTCTGCGTATGAGATATCTGGTGGATCTGTGACGATTTGTACTGATGTCGTGCCTTCTGGCGGCAAAACGTCAACCAGGGCTTGGGAGTGCTTGTGTAGTGCGACGCTTGTGTTCGGTTTAAGAAGATGGCGGTCGATTGTCCTCATGACTCTGACCAAGTTTGGAGATCCGCAGTCTACGACGGCGTAGTTTGCATCAACCATTTCCACGAAGTTGCCGACAAGTAGTGGGACTGATTGAATTGATTTGACCTCCTCTTGCGCGCGAACAAGTTCTCTCCTCAAATAACGAAGTTCGTCTTTGATGTATTCTTCTTTAATACCGAGCAGCTCGAGTTCTCTCTCGAGCTCTTTCATCCGGGCATACTGCTCAAGAGAATTGTCCTCTTTCGCGGTATTTTCACTCATCGAGAATTTAAAATACGGTTTGACGCCAATTTAATACATTTCATATCACATGTCTGTGAACAGGTATAGCTATTTTTCTATTTTAACTTTGGAGTCAATATTTCATTCGATATTCAGGTCTATTCATACAATATCCAGAAAACTTATTTAATTTTTATCAAATATATTTTTTGATTCATGGCTTCTATTTGTTTATTATTAATACACAACTTAACTCATCTTTATATCCCATGATTCTTTAGTCGATCTCTTATTCTTATAAATTAATATATCAATTTCATCTTTGAGCTGCTGGAATTTAAAAGAGTAGCTCAATTTAAGATCAACTATTGAGTTTTATGTTTTTAACGTATTTTTATATAAAATTTTTATAATCCTTTTTTAGTTATATATTATTATATTTCGATATATTCAGCTCAATTTCAGCCTAAACACCTTTAGTTTAGATTTTGTATTATCAAATTTACTTTTTCCTTTTTAAACATAATATTTAATGCCGCTATAAATAGTACATCAATACACAGCGAAAATATTGAATATCGACTAATAAATTTATATAATCTTTTGATTTAGACAAAAAAATTAATAGATTCATTTAGGAATACATATGCATTATCTTTTTCAGCATTAAAATAGATAAACAGAATATTTTGCCATATAGAGTGTCAAAAGTTAAAAAACTTGATCAAAACATGGGATTTGATAAAGCTATTCCATATCTTTATCAAGTTTCAATATATTTTATTCCAATCTTGATGTCAATTGCTTTCCTGTACGTGAAACCACCGAAAGAAAACGAAATAAATAATTTCGTGTACGTGAAACATCGATATTTCCCAGAATACAACGCAGATATTTATTTATATCGACACAAAATACACAATTCACCATACATTCACGTTAAAACCAAAGATAGTCATAATTTTTTCTCGACATCTTTTAGGACAACATGTATTGATAACACGGGATCGACACATGTACTTGAACACATGGTCCTTCATGGATCAAAGAAGTACCCTATTCCATCAGTTTTTACCGAATTGATGAAAAGGTCACTTGCGTCGTTCATGAATGCTTTCACTTCTATTGAATGGACGGGATATCCATTTTCTTCTACGAATTACAAAGATTTTCATAACGTTCTCGATGTATATTTAGATTCAGTTTTCAATCCGAAACTTGAAGAAATAGATTTCCTATCTGAATGTCATCACCTCGAATTTGAGCAACCGGACAATTCATCGAGCAAATTAAGACACTCAGGTGTCGTTTACAATGAAATGAATGGTGCACTGTCGAATCCTAATGAATATTTTTCAGGTTTAGTTCGCGAAAAGTTATATCCTCACAGTGTATTTCACTATAATTATGGAGGAAATCCTCCTGATATTGCAAATTTAACTTTCCACAAAATTAAAGATCAACATAATCGTTATTACAGTCCTTCAAATGCATTGTTCTTCCACTACGGAAGCTTCGACACATCAGAAGTTATGAAAAAAGTTGATGATATCATCAGCAAATTCGAGCCAAAGAATGTTAAAATCCCAGAAGAATTAATTTACGAACCACAGTGGGAAGAGCCAAAATTCCTTCGTGAATATGCTCCAGGAGAAGCTGATGATACAGTGAAGGTATCTGTTTCGTGGAAAGTTGGTGATTTAAGGAATATTAGTGATATAATCGATTTGAAGATTCTCAGTCAACTTTTAGCTTCATCAGCAATTTCTCCTTTGTTCGTTGAATACATTAAGACAGATATTGGAAAGCAGTTCTATGAAACAGGTTTCATGGACTATATGAGATCTCCATATTTCTCGATAGGACTTTCAGGTGTTAAGAAATCATTTGCTCCTGAATTCAATACTTCATTAATCAAACTTTTAAGCCGGATTTACAAAGAAGGTTTCGATAAAGATCATCTCCAATCAACACTTAATACATTAGAGATTAATCAACGCCACGTTTCATCCAACATAGGAATGAAGATGTACGAATCACTTATCAATCAATGGGTTCACGATGTTGATCCATTCCATGTCATCGATATTTCAAAAGAATTCAAGAGAATTCGGACATCGTTGAAGCTGCAGCCGCGCTATTTTGAATTATTGATCAGATCTCGGCTATTAGAGAACACCCACCGATTAGATATGATTGTTGAAAACGATCCAAAGTTCCTCGAAAAACAAGCTGAGAAAGTTAGTCAAGAACTTGAAGAAATGAAATCAAAGATGACAGATAAAGAAATTCAACAATTTATTGATACAGCAAACGAAATACGCAAAAGAGTTGATTCTCCAAAGCAAGTTGAACTACTTCCGCAAGTTGTTGTTGAAGATATTAATAAGCAAGCCAAAGTTGAGCAATTCGAGAAAGATGGCTCAGTATATAAATTCATCAGGCCAACAAATGGAATTATCACTATCAGACTTCGTGCTGATATTCCTTTGGATCACAAGGATCTCTCACTTCTGCCAATCATCGAATCATCGATTGTCAACTTAGGATGTGATGACTTAAGCACAGATGAATTCACAAAGAATGCCGGACTTTACACAGGTGGATTCATTGCATCTCTTTCTCAAGCAACGCCATTAACAGACAACAAATTGCATGCATCGTTCAATATTGCAACATCATCTCTAAAGGAGGATGTCGAAAAAACAGTTGAATTACTCAATAAATTAGTCACAAAACCGAATTTAACGAACCAAGAAATGATTAAGATTTCTGTTCTGTCTGGAATTAGCGATTTTAGCAACATGATCTCAGGTAATGGACACGCTTATGCTGCAAAATACGCAGCTGCTGGTTATTCAGATTCCAATTCTTTGAGTGAAATGTGGTCTGGTGTTTCGAGATATTTCATGATGAAATCCAATTCGAATAATTTTGATAAACTTCCTGAAATTCTTCAAAAGCTGTACAAAGAAGTAGTTTTGAATGCTAAATTCACAGCCGCAATTCACGCAGATGAAGAGGGGATGCCTAAAGCGGCGGGTCTCGTTAGATCATTGGTTGATGAATTGAATTCTATGCCAAAGACAGAGTATGAACATAAAGATGTCATCGGAGAATTCAGAAATCACATTAATGAAAATAAGAATAACATTCTGGCAATAGATTCAGCGACATATTACTGCGCAATAGCAATTCCAGGTCCATCATATGGAAGCGATTTCGAGTCAATGAATAAGCGAACGATTGCAGTTAATTTACTGAAGAGCGAATTTTTGTGGGACTTAGTTCGCGAGAAACTTGGAGCGTATGGTATTGTTGGAGGCCACGACCGGTGGAACGGCCCAACATATTTTGTTTCATATCGAGACACAAACCCAGTTGAAGTTTTGAAAGCATATAAATCTGCGATCTGTGATGTTGCCGATGGAAAAATCGATGAATCGATGCTGAATCGAACAAAGATTCAAGTATTCGGCCAGTTTGATAATCCCAAGTCTCCATCAGATTCAGGCGTTTCGTACTTCTCTTCAGGGATGAACCACGAAACAGAACAGAAAGTCAGAGATTGTCTTTTGTCTGTTACAGTTGAAGATGTCATCAGCGAAGCTCAGAAGATGATAGACGAAGATTGGACATCATGCATTGTTGGAAGTGGAAAAGTTTCAGATAAACTTGAAGGATATCATGTTATACAAGTTAATGAACAAGAAGAATAAACAGATAAATAATATAGTTTACTCAAATTTTTTTCTCATTATATTTCAAATCGGATTCCCAATGCATAAAATTGGCTTCAATTTTATGTTTCAAGCATAAATAACTGCAAATCTAACTTGCAGACTAATTGAATATTATGATTTTATTTTACGGACAATCATTTTAAGAACTTTTTGAAAAACGAAATTTCTTTTTAATCCATCATAGCAACAAATTACATCCCATCTTTTCACGCAATAAATGGTTTTTCTTTTGCTGAAAGAAGGGCTGTGGTAAAAAGGTTAATAGAAGAGGGAGACAATTGTTTGGGATTCTTTCTTTGAGGCCCATTATTTCACTTGGATTCTAATTTTTGTGAGTATTTTACAACTAAATATAATTCATGCTTTACCAATTTTTTGTTATAACTATTTGAATTAACGATACTTCTTCATAAATAGAAATCGTGGTTTTCTGATGTTTGTGCTTCGAGCTTTGATTGGATAATATAAAGCAATATTACAAAGTCCAATTGAGATTTGTTGCGGAACTGTTTCAATTAGTAAAGCTATCTCATTAACTTTTAATTCATCAATGAAACTGTTTTTTACTGTTCCATAACCATTTCCTTGATGAATAGTGTATTGGCAAATATTGTTGAAAATGTTGCAGTTTTCAATGTGAATTGGATTCATTGCGGAAATTAATTCTTTAGTGATATTATTTTCGAAAACATTTGTGTATGTGAATTGATAAGAATAAGAACTAGAACGGAGATTGGAATTAAACAAGCAATGATCATATCCTGTGTTTCCTTTGATATAACAAAAGCTGATGTTGACGTTTTGAAGTGCCCAATAAGTGTAATAAGCTGATGCATACTCCCCTATATTGTTGCTGCAATTCGTGCATATATAACGGATGATGCCATAACATTGATGTGTTGTGTAATGTTTATCACTTCCTCCACATTCTGACAAAGAACTTTCGTCAATAAAATTATAAAATCGAGATTTATAAATTAATTCACAATAACAATGTTGTCCAAATAATGATGAAGAAGTGGATTTGATGGAACAAAATCGATGTTGAACAATATAATTGTTTCCTTTAACGTAAACAGGTTGTGTGTTGTTCGAAAATGTGCATTCGCTGTGGAGGATTTTGATATTGTTCGTAGATATGTTGATGCATTGTGTTGTGGATTCGAATTGACTCTGGAAAACGAAGATTTCAGAATCTCCTGCAACCGTTGGGTTATGGCCTTTGATAACTGAAAAGGGAGAAGGACCGTTGTAATAATGATGCCAAACATCTGGTGGAGCGTTGTCAAAGTGAATCACAGAGAAGAGAAACAAATTTAACAAAATCAAAATGGTGGAAATGTTTTTTTTCAATTCTGAACATTTGATTTTTTAATGCAAGTTTCACTTTTTAATCGATAATTTGGAGCATAGATTCACCATCGAATATTATAACGATACAATAATGTTACGGTAACAAAAATATATGATTTTGACATCCGACACTTTACACGATTACATTTCAGACTTCAAAATATTTTAGACGTGTAAAAATGAAATTTGATTTGTAAAAAATCTTCTGTCAAAATATTAAAACAGGGGACTTCATTCAATTTTTTAAATGCATAAATGTAAGAATATATTGTGCTTCGAGTTGCTTCTCTCTCAACAAGAGGCAGCAAATCAAGCCCTCCTGTTGACAGAGAGGCATGCAGTTCGATTTCAAGGCATTTGCTCTTGAAATCTGCATCTCATCGATCGATTCTTCTTCACCGAGGCTTCTTTCTCAACAAGAGACAGCAAATCAATACCTCCTGTTGATAGAGAGTCAACAAATCTCTATTTTTAGCCTATCACAAACGCAACACTCTCATTCTCAATAAATTCGTTTTATAGATGCTTACCTCTCATTAGCAAGACCTAAACTGCTCCCTAGTGATGACGGTGAATTGCTCAGTTTCATTTCAAAGCTTCAATTATTAAAAACAACATCTCATTCCATTCGTTTTTTTATATTTTGTGCTTTTTATGCTATTTAACTTACATTATCATTTATAACATCTCGAATATATTAGGATTATATCATATATTGTTAATAAATGTTTACTTTTACTTCAAATGCAAATCAAATAATTTTAATTTATCGTTCACGTACCATTGAGGCGTTAATCTCTCTGGGTCCCATCGCTCTATGCGAATGAAAGCCTCCGGAGGTGTTTCGTGGACCTTCAATTTTCGTTTTTGAGGAATGGGTAAGCTCTCAACACACACACATATAGCGCTCTGCCGCGAGCAAGCTCGCGTCCCGCGCATCATTTATGAAGCATTTAATGGCCACAATAATGTTGAGGTCTTAAAAACAACGTGAAAATCATCATTTTTACACTTTAAGGTTAAAGAAGCAAACTATATGGGGATGTTTTTACCGAAGGGGACCCGCTAGTTTTGGAATGAGTGGACCGTGTCGAACCTCGTGAAAAGTGTCATTTATGAAGGGGTGTTTGTTAATATTTCCGATTATTTTAGGCGTTGACTTTATTTTAGAATGTCGGAGCTGAGCCAAATCTACCTTTAAGGCCCGACTTGCATGTAAAAGTGACAATTCGCCTTAAATTTTTTTGTAAAGGAAAGAGGCTTTAGTTCCTTCATTTTTTTTTTAAAAAATTGGATTTAGAAATAACATATTAAGTAGAGTTTTAGGGAGTTATGTTGCTTTATTAGCTAATAGTACACGTGTGCATGATATTACACAACATTATAGCAAATTTGATTTCATATCAGTAAAATTGATTTAATCGACTTCTTGAAAAACAAAAATTAAAATAATCAAATCAACAGGTTTAAAACAACAATATATAATATTAGTTTTTCCTCATATAAATAAGATTTGATAGAAAACTGACTTTTCTTAATGTCAAACAAAAAGCATAGCCAATTTAAATGAAATTATTTATAAATGCGAATAGTTAAACAATGTTAGTTTTATTACGAGACTCTCATTTTGATGTATAAATAACCGAGACTAAATCACTCAATAAATACATTATTTCGTGATTGTTGTTAGTTGTACTGCTCTTTTGAAAATGATAAAACGCTCTGTTCAGTGTTTAAATACAGCGAAAACTGTCCGATAAAATAAGGTTATCGATAATGGAGACTTTATTGCTTCATATCTCGGGATAGTGTTTAGACTTGCGATCCATGCATACATTGTTCCTATATGCATATAGATGCTATGCCCAAAGTTTCAACCTAAAATGTTTTGAAAATAAAGAGTTCCACACCTTGTATGCACCCACTGAAATAAGCATATAAAGCAAAAATTCCGACTGCTGAATGCTCATTTTGTATATCCATATCGGATTATCTTATGAAAAACCAGCCGAACATTGAATAAATTGTTGATTTTTTATTTTTATTAACAAAACAATGTTGAGAGTTAGCAAGCTTACAGTTAGTATCTAAATTGCATAATACATTCGTAAGAGCTCACGTTGAAATATTTTAATTTTTGAAAAATTTTATTCATCATAAATAAATGATTTTTGTTGATAAAATAGATAAAACACATTAACTAAATGCGTTTTGTGTGCTTATTTTGGCATAAATATCCTTTACAGATGTGTCACTTTTACATGCAAGCCTGGCTTTTTTCAGCATTTTTCGACCTTCCGTTTCTCAGGGAAATAATAAGAATTAGAAGATATCTCCTATGTATACCCGATCCAAAAAATCTAGTTGTTAGCTAACAAAGAAAATAATGAAAATACCGATCAGGGAGGGCTGTGCGAAATAAGGTTAACAACAATGTTACTCCTTTACTTGGTGGAGCATGGCGGTTAACAGTCTCGAATGCAAATGCGATTAATGCTCTCGTTTAAACAATATTACGAATATTACATGAAACTACATTCTGCGCAGCTTCATGCAATGCATATTTCGAGTCATTTACCTGCTCTCAATTATATTTTTGATGTTTATAAATGGATGCGAATTTAAGTTTGCGTTCACCTGAAATAATACTCCCTTTATTTGATCATGCTATAACATTTTTAAGGTTACTTCCTAAAAAATGAATATCTTTTGATTCTTGTGTTGAAGCATTTATTTTTTTTTCTTTAATCGCACATGCTAAAATAATTTTCCAAAAGAAGAATCTGACGAAACAACCAATTTTTTTACACAAGATGAAATCTAATTCGAATTGTGTGTAATAATATTCAGCTCTATGTTGTCGTTAACTAATATTAATATAATTCAATTCAATGATAAGAAGCATTTTATGAGCACGAGAAAGATTATTAACAATAAGGTTAAGGTTAAGGCGACTAACTTGAGATGTAAACTATTCAAAATTGGGTTGAAAAACCGCATTTCATTTTCAACTATGTTCGCTCGAAAAAGTCATAGTACTAATAAATATATATATTACAACATTTTTACTATACTATTACCGTTAAAGTTTTTTTGGAAATGCTATACATTCATAATGGCTTGTAAAATCATAATCTACGGCTGTCACTTTTCATGTTAGTCGCCCCTTAAGAAGTATTTTGATGTTTGTGTTTCGATTTTTGATTGGGCAAAATAAAGTAACATTACATTGGTGATGAGTTGGAATTTAAAAAGTTATTGTTATTTGGTATTTTGATGCTTTATATGATATAAAAATATTAATTATCATCATTGATTTGAACATAAAAAAAGTTATTTAGAATAAATAAAAACGATCAATTGATGATGCTTCAGATTCAGATTAACTAGAAGAAGAACCATCAGATGTTCCAGATGTTGTTGTCGAAGAAGATTTCTTTGATTTCTTTTTTTCAACAACAAAATCACTCGCTGTGAGTTTCTTTCCGCGTGCACGCTTATTGAGTACTTCCTTAGTTTTTGGTGTTATGCCATCTCTATCTTCAAGCAATTCCGCATCATTCTTATCAATAATTTCGAGAATTGGTGCATAAATAGGAAGAAGTGAATCTTCTGGTTCATCGAGCCAAGAATCGATTGCTCCGCGTGGTATAACTTTCTTCGCAATGGTCTTCATTGCTGCTTTGAGATCTTTCTCATTATATTCTAATTTTCTAACAAGGTTTCCAAGCTCTGTTCCATCGACTGGGAATATATCTGAATTGTTTGTCATGAAATTCTTAACTTCTCCTTTCAGTGAGCTGTCTTGCAAATACCAGAGAATGTGAACAGCATACTTTGTATCAACGCTGTTGCATTTCAGCGGACGAGTGAACCATTCCATTAATTCTTCTTTATGCTCTAATTCGTGGAATGTCTTATAGAAGATTGCAACTGTTGTATCATCAACAGCTTTCTGTCCAGCAAGTTTCGCAAGTGAAATTAGTGTTGAAAGGCACTTGAATGCTGCAGATTTAACGTCATCAGAATCACTGTGGAGCTTTAATGAGAATAATGAAAGCAAACTATTGAATTCACGTGTGTAATCGATTCTTGCATCTTCATCATCTTTAACTCTCATAACATCCCACTTAAAGATGTATTCGAGACACTCCAAAGCGATTGCTGAGACATCATCTTCACCAACATCAACGGTTTCTTTGAGCATATCTCTGATATCCTCTTCTTCGCTTAAATCATAGAATGTTACAACTGCTAAGAACTTCGCAAACTTCGATGCATCTTTCTTCGGATTCTTGAATTCTTTCTTTAATGACGCCAATTCATTATCAATATCTTTTTTGAGTTTTGCAGGAAGATTTCCATTATCTGACCATCTTACGAGTGATTTAATGATGTTTGTGAAAATTAATTTGGAATCAGATTTAATGAAAAGATTATGGAACGATTTCATGAAGTCCTTGAAGACTTTAGATCCAGCAGCCTTTTCAATAGAACTCAAGTCGAAGTATTGTGCGCAATCAAGTAATTCAGCGATTAATTCATCATCATCACCAAATTTTTCGATGATTCCTGAGAAATGTCCAACAATAGCCGATGTCATGTCTTCAACTGATTTGTGCTCCTTCTCTCCTGCAGTTTTAGCGGCAGCAGACAAAATATGTCCAAAGATTGGAATTTGTTCGTCATCATCTTCTGAAAGAATGATTTGAACCATTAATTCGAACTCTTGAAGCGCTTTCATTTGCTTGAAATGAGCCTCAACAGAGTTACGAATTGCAACAGCTGACAAGTCTTCTGATAGCTCAGCGAATTTGCGAATGTGTTTTTCGTATTCTTCTTGTTTCGAACCTTTCTTCTTTTCGCATGTAAAATAAACTTGATTGAAGAATTTGGCTGCAGCATTGCGAACATTTGCGCTGTCATCAGCAGTGATCTTGAACACAGCATCGACTTTCTCTGTGTCTTTGAGCATCTTCTTTGCAGCAAGTTGAGATAATAAATCAAATGCTGGAATAACTAAACCATTATCGTTATCATCACACATGGTAATGATATTTCCTATATTGCGTTTGAAAAACGGTGTGATCTTCTTTGTTTCTGCTTCATCTTCGGCTCTTTCTAATAATAACTTTGCCAATTTAAGTGCTTCTTTCTTGACACGCGAGTTTTCGTCCTGTAATCCTGTGCCGATGTATTTCATGAAGTTATCATCACCAAATTCTTCGGGGCAAATTGATGATAATTTGTAAATCACGCTGGTACATAGGATTCTGAGCTCGTTGTTGATATCTCGAATACGTGTTTTGATGACTGTTGTAAAGAATTCCATGATTAAAGCATTCGCTGATGCTTTTTCATTCTGAAAATCTTTCAATTGTCGCTTTTTGACTGCTGATTTGTTTGAAGCCTTTTCGAGTTTCTCGATACTTTCGTCTGCCGTGCTCATTGCGTCTGCAAGAAACTCAGTTAACGATAAAATACAAACTGTTGCAGATTGACGTAAAACACGAATCTTTGAATCACAAAAAGCAAAGCACCACGATTTAAATGTGTCAAATTCGTCCTTATAAAGGCCTTTGCAGACAACTAATGCGTTTCCGAGGTCAATCCAAAAATCATGGACTTTTGTAGACGTGTTAGAGAGTGTTTTAGCAATCTCACTCTGTTCTTCTGAGTCAGCGAGCAGTTTTTCGACCTCTTCCATGACGAATTCGTATTGTGATTTGAGAATTTGTTTTTCATCAACTTCGTATTTTGCACCTGCGATAAAAATAACGGTAGAAATGAGTTCCCTGATAGCGATTTTTGGTCGTTTATTATAGAATTCAGCCCACTTCTCCAATATTTCCTTTGGATTTTCAGAAGTGAAGTAATCAACTAATGGATCGTGTGGACCAATGTGGGTTACATCGGACGGCAGAAGGTCGGGGTCGATATCCTCGAGACGTGGTTTCCGTCCTCTCTTAGGAGACGCGTTTTTAGACATTGTTTTTTAAAGTGACTTAATTTTTGGCGCCAAAATTTTTCATTTCACCTAAATTTATTTTTTCATCATAATTAGCATCAACATAATACACACCAGCTATTTTCCACAAAATTTCAAAATATTTCTTGGTATATTTTTCCAAAATTTGCATTTGGACATTGTTAATACTATACATCATATGCCCATATCAATTGAATATATCTTTTTAAATCATATATGCTCAATCTCATATATTTTAAAATCAGATGATATCAAAATATTTGGAATTTATCGAATGATGTTAGATATGATATACATCAAATCTCATCAATGCTTGGATCAGTCAACACAACCATGCGATAGAATGTATAACCTTTCGTTAATGAATTCAAATTTGTAAAAACAAAATCAGTTTTAATGAATGATTTGACCAACAGTAAGGTAGAAACAGAGAAATAAATCTTTACGTCTATCATTCATGTAACGAAAACGCGATGAAGAAAAATTGTAAAAAATATGGAAAAAGGTGACAAAACCAAAACTTAACAAAAATCTAAGAAAAGTGACATGGCTAAAATGGGAAAAGGATTTCTATTCATAAGGAAGCCCATTCTTTTCATAATCCATTTACTCATTTTGCTGTTCTACTACTCTAAGTTTTTGTTCGATAGAATTGTTCGCGTTGTTCTTGGCAAGAGGCTGATAACCGAGAATTCGTTCAAAGGATTCAAGAAAATGCCTAAACATGTCGGTATCGTGTTCAACACCGAGGAGCCTGGTCACTACACCGAAAAAATACAGGAAGTTCTTGACTTGGCTTCGAAAATCGAAGGAATCAACGAAATTTCTTTATATTTCACCAACAAAATACCTGAACTTAAATACGATTCGTCAAAAGTTACAACATTTAATCACAACGATGTCGAAATGTATTTTATCAAAGAAATGAATAAGAAATCTCCAATAGAAGATAACAGCGAGCCCTTCAAATCTCCTTTGGACATGGTTGTATTCTTCTCGCAAGTACACAGTCTCTGCGGTTTCTTCCCGTGGAGATTGGATTTGTGCACTCTCGTTTATCCTGGAGAGATGAATTTGATTTCTAAATACACTTTCTATAAGTCGTTTTTAGAATATCAAAAAACAGAACAAAGATGTGGCAAATGATAGAACTTTTATTTTTGTTTTTAAAACCTTCTTATTGTTTATCAACGAATCAATGTTATATACAAAATATTAATAAACACACTACGACTAATATTAAAATTTCAAATTTCCTTTTTGAAGATGAACTTTCCAAGGAATTTATGTGCGTAATATACTCCACCAACTGATATATTTTATATGAATTAGATTTATTATTAAAAAAATTAATAATTTGATATTTTCAAAAACATGATTTGTACTTCTATTATAAAGAAAACCATTCCAAGCATCCTAAAGCTATGTAGTTATAAGTGGTTAAAAGTTCTTTTCAGCCATTAAATCGAATGGTAAATAATAACTGTTTTCTTCTGAGTCTTCCGTCATATCGGATCTATCTGTTCTAAAGTAATAATTGTCGAAGTTTGTTTTGCAACAAGTTTTGATTAATTTTAAGATTTTTTCTATCCCTTCGTTTGAAATCGATGAACACTCACAATAATTGAATAAAAACTGTTTTGCATACTTTTCACCAACTTATGATGATATCGTTCTATCTGGTAAATCAATTTTGTTTCCAAGCAGAATTTGTGCCATTGAATGAGATTCGTGTATCTTTGCGGCCCAATACATAACATCAGTATTAAATCGTTCAAGATTTGTTACATCATAAACTAAAATGACGAGCGTAACAGTGTCTATATATCGTATTGCTAACTGCCTAGCCACAGGATCACCGGAAGAATCAATGAAATCGATATAATACTCTCTTTTATCTTCTTTGATCAACATTCTCGTGTGTCTTGGGCCAGGAAGGGGCACGATGTGGTGAATCAATTCATTTCCTGTGATTTGGTGAATTAGTTGTGACTTTCCTGCATCTAAAGGACCAACTAAAACAACACGAAATGCTCGAATTTTGGAAAAATGATTTTATTTTTCTTTTTGTTCTTAATAAACACATAGAAAAATAGCTATAAATCACATTTATCAGCAAAAATCATGCGGTAGCCTTTGAAATTTTAAAAATATTTTTGAGACTTGGATAATTTCTCCAGAAATCTTCATCTCTCGTCTATTTATGAATATTTTCATCATCAAACACAGATTTTGAATTAATTTTAAAATCTTGTTTAATTAACATGGAATAGAACACTAAAAATGATGCAAATCGTATTTATTCAATGAGTATACTAAATGCACAATTTAACACATCATATAAATTGATATTTTCGATTTTTGTTATATTAAATGATACAACAGCAAAAAAAAAAAAACAAACTAGGTATATATTATAATGGATGAGTGTAAGCAATTTGGCAAAGTATGGGCACTATAATTTAAATTTTAAAATTTCGATCGGATATTCATTGTTTCAAATCAGTTTTGAGCTGTGGATATTCATAATTTTCGATGGAATAATGATTGTCAGTCTCAGAACCAATAGATGTATAATTTTTGTTTTTACATTTCGAATTCGATTTTCTTTGTCAGATTATCACAGGCTCAATATAGAAAATAGATAACATAAAACTGTGATTATTCATAAAAGAATAAAGTGTATTTTCTGAAGAATTTCAAATTATTAAAACACGAAAACAAAAATGACTTGATTTATATTTAATACCATCAATATGGTTATTAATATCAAATAAAAATGATGCATTTTGTCAAACGTATAGATTTTATTTGATAATTAGTATATATATTAGGTTTATAATATAGATTTCAAGTTATTTTTGAAAAATACAAATTCGTGATTTTTTGGACGTTATTTTAAATTTTCACAATGAGTATGAAAAATTCTCCTACTTCATCAAAAGTTTCACTCGTTGTGATCAACGAAAGTGGAACGACGACGCCTCTTCTAAAATCTCGCAGGCCATCGAGCCAAGCACCGAATAAGAAAGAAGGTCCTGATTATAATGCAATGGCGCAACAATTAATCGATGGTGGTGATGTACACGACATCAACCCGTCCTATACAACAGAAGTTATGCTTGCTTTGAGAAAAAAGAAAAAGCAAGCAGAAGATAAATCAGATTATGATACTCTGAGATACATCGAAAAGATTTCTGCGGATCTTCAACTCGCTTCTGGAGCTTCGCAATATGATTCCGTTCAATTAGAAAAAATACAAAATCTCAAGAAAAAACTTAATGATGCTAAAGCTGATTATGAAAAGGCGAAAAAGAAGCGCGAGCAGGTGTTTTCAAGCCTAATGGAAGAGAAAACAAAAGCCCTTGCCGATATGGAAAAAAACCAAAATGCAGAACTCGAAAAACTTGATAAACAATTCGATCAAAACGAGGCCCCTCCTCCAAAATTTAAGAAATTATCACCAGAGCTCATCCAGCTCAAGTTCATTGAAGAAAAACTTAAAGGAACCGGAAGATACGAACAAGCTGTTGCTCTTAGAGAGGAAAGAGAGGCACTCACAGAGTATGAGCTCGCTGTTAAAAGGAACGAGTGGTACAACGAATGGAGAATACAACGAGATAAGCTCCAAGCAAAACATGATCAACAAAAACGTGTGTTACAAGAGCGCTATGAATTCAAATGGGCAAGGATCGAGCCAGAGTACGAGAAGAAGTTCTTCTATTTCGACAAAGTCATCGCAAACTTAGAATCGAATTTAAGATCACAGAGGAACTTAAGAAAAGAGGCCAAAAATGAAAGTGAGTCAATCATCAATCAGACGCAAACAAGGAGTCTGCCAGAACTTAGTTCTCGCTCATCAGCTCGTTCATCAGCATTATCAAGAATCAAAACTGTTAGTGGCACAAAGACATATACAAGGCCAACAACGCAAGCTAGGAGGCATTAATTTTGTTCGTATTTTTCCTGTTTTTTCTTAAAATTTATACATTTTTATGTTCTTATGTTTACAATTTATCCATATATGTACATGAAAACATAATATATCTTTCTGCAAACAAAACAGAGAGAATGAACATGAGAGATTATGTAAAATAATCCTTTCAATGACATCCAAAACAGTCCTTTTACTCAGTCTTGATGCACTTCATGATGAGTCAACGAAAGATCCATCAATCTAAATTAAATTAGCATTGAATGTATATATGGATGAGAAAATATTAAATTGATGGGAAACACAGTTACTGAGCAAACATTTATTTGTGCAGTGGAATGATGTAACAAAGGCATTATTATGTCTTTGTGTAATGAGAGCCACACAGTATCTGATGAAGATTTGGATACCAATAGATATATATTTTAATTTTCAATTAGCTTCTCAAAGAAAAAGGATCAATCGGAACAATGAATTGAATTTTCATATCGGAGATTTTGAAGCCTTTTTATTTTTAATTGAATATGGAAATGTAATTTGTTTAGAAATGGAGTTTGACGATTAATCAAGTATCGGATAAATAACCTTCAGTTATTTATCATTGCCATATAAAATTAATCTGTTATTTTTATTTTACAATGTAATATAGATCTCCATTAGCAACTGCTGCCGAAATAAAGTAACTCGAAATTGTTCAATTTCTCATTGAGCAAGGGGGCAGATGCTTATAAGAGCGTAATCAATAAGTTTCATATGATTATCAATGTGGCTTTGCATCTTTCATTCATATTTAGCCGTCAATGTTATATGACATCAAGCATTTATATTTGATCATCATTATGATATTATACCAATCATTTGCATTTGATCATCAATATGAATTGAATGTATCATTGATTTTCAAGATTGTAATAATCAAATTCCATACATTTAAGGAAATAAGAATAGAAATTTTCTATTAGAAAATTTTATGTTCATGTCGAAGATCATTGACAATGCTGGCAATAAAAATAATTATCATTATTTTTTGAATTTTCATTCAGTAATTCGATAACTGATAATTAAGATAAGGGAAACGATATATTGATTGATCTTTGAAACGGCGTTTCTATGCGCACACAAAAAAAGTAAATGCTATTGCAAAAATGAAACAAAAATCGAACGTCCAATTGATGCTAAATAAATTAGATTTCAAACACAACAATAAACGAAAAGAAAATTAAACAATGTTCTATATTTTCGATAATCTTTAAAGTAAAAAATATATTGAGATTATCAAGAGAAGACTTGCGTTACAAGTTGATTTATTATTTATTATGATTAACAGCAGTACTAAGATAATACTTTTTTCGAAGATAAGGATTTGTTAGCATATCAAAAAAGCGTTAAGTAATCAAACAAAGTAAAACAACAAAAAACCATATTATGAACTATTAAATAAGAAGCCCAATAGTGAAAGGCGTGTAGGCCTTCTCATTAGACAAGAGCACTTTGCTTTAACATCATTAATATTGAGCATCTTAACAGGATTGATTATAACGGTAAATCGATGAATAACAGTTGGCGATCATCTTTGAGATATATTGCAAGGTCATGAATTCCTCCTGCGACGTTTTCTGTTTGGTAGTAAAATTTAAATGGATTCCATGACTCATTGATGACATTAACACACCAGCTCTTGGTAAGATTGACTCCATCATTTGTAGTGTAGAAGCATGCAAGTCCATTAAGGTCAATATCCCTAATTTCTCCAAAAATTTCGAGTTGATCTGGATATTTAACAGCATAACTCAAGTAAGGATTCAACTTAAATTCTGACTTTATATCATAATATTTGTAATCAAACTCAATTGTGTTTGATTTAAGATGGTAATGATCTTCAACATAAACATAAAATTTTCTATTCTTATTTCCTTGAATGTATGGAATTTCATATGACATTGATTTTGTTGTTGATGATGCAGAGAATGGAATCAGCCATTCGGCTAATTTAATTCTATATTCTACTTCAAGTACAAGTTTTGAATAGTTATTAATTTCAAATTCACATGAAGCAATTTGTTTGGAACGATATCTTGTTCTAAAATTAGTTAAATTTTTGATTATTGAATAATTATCAACAAGTAGTGTGTAATGTACACTGTGGCTCGGCATTTCTTGGATATATATCGTATACGTAAGATCATAGTAACCTGGTTCATTTGGTAAATCGAAATAATCTACAATGGTATGGAAGAGCCCATCATTGTCATAACTTTCAACTAATTCAATGCCGCCATTGTTGAAATTTCTATACAAAATCGCTTGCTCATTTGTTCCAATAGTGATTATATCATGACTTATTTGGAATGTAGAACCCAAGTCATATTGATTTCGAGTTCCTGATTGCCTACAATTATTATGGCAGCGCCGTGGCCTGAATTGCCCATTGTTTGGGTACCATTTAGCAGGGTGATGGTTTCGTTGCCTGGGATTGATGATGCTGTAACATCAAGAAATGAAGTAACGCCACTAATGTATCCTGAACCACCACCAGCATGGGCAAAACTCGGTCCAGCACGGCCGCCATAATAACCACCAACTCCCCCACAGGAGGGATTATAAAAATATATTATTCCTTTCTCGCATTGCAATTTAGAATATCCTGATGTTTGATCGGCTGCATGATATATATTATCAC